>LOEQ01002844.1:94521-125543 GCA_001685075.1 Bramus lutescens | reverse complement strand
TTTAGAGCAAGGTTTAGGGAAGGTTGAGTTTAAGTCACTTATGATTTTACTCAAATAATACATATGCCTGGGAGAGACAGTATATGAAATGTAGCTGCATTATTTTCAGTTTTCCCAGGTGCTACATTTGCATATCTGAAAATAAATTTATATTTTATGCACACAATTATGATTAAAATTCACTAGGAAAAATTTTGCCCAAAGGTCTGACAGCTCTTCTGTTGTTTTCAAGCCCCTCTCCTGAGCTCTTTGTATCTAAATATTACACATACTCCAGACTTGTTACAGGTAGTTACTTCATTGGCCTTTGCCAACACAACCCATCTCATTTTTAAATCATAAGATTATGGTAGGCATGGTTACCTGCCTGCTCAGCACCGTGCCCCCTTCTTCCTTTTAGACAGAACTGTATTTTAAGGTAGAATGAGAAGCCATTTACTCCCAGCAGTGAAAGCTCTCCTGCCCATCTCAGGTATTATGTTTGCAGTTGTGGTGGCCATCTTGTGATGAGAAGGATAAACGTTAATAGTTGAGGAGAGCAGAGGAAGAGGAGAACCTTGGTGTTTGGTGATACTGGTAAGTGCCTGCCACAAGCCAATAAGCCTCTACTACTAGTCTTGTTATTGTCTGGAAACTAATTAAATGTTATCCTTAATTAAGTCAGGTGTATGTAGGTATGCTGATACTATTACTAGTAACTGAAAGCATTAATAGTCATTTTTATATTTTAATTGGTGGCTAGAATTTGGAACTTCACTTACTCCCACTGAGGAAGGAGGCTATAATGGTATTAATAAGTATGCTATTATTAACAATAGCTAATTGTTGTACACACAGTACTTATGCGTAAGCACTACTCTATGAACTTAAATTGTATCATTTCATTTATCCTAATAATGGAGGTATTATTATGTTTTTCTTTTTTGCCTTTAAGTTTTAGATCTGGAAATGGATGTTCAGAGAGATTAATAACCTCCCCAAGGTTTTGCAAGTAGTTATTAGCAGAGTTGGAATCAGAACCTATGATCTACCTCCAAAACCTGTACTCACAGCCAAGTCTTCCCAGGGCTCTCAGGAAGGTCTGACTGGGCTGTTCTGTTAGCTGCCCTCCCAGTATTTTCTTGTTGTGCCTTCAAGCTGAACAAGTCCTTAATGGTAGATATTCTGTCTTAATTTGTTTTTTAAATTTATTTTTTATTTTATGGATATGGCTGTGTGCCTGTGTATACATTAGGTGTCCCAGAAGAGGCCACGGGTTTGCCTGTAGCTATAGTTACAGATACTTTAGAGCCAACTGGTGTGGGTGGTAGGGACAGAACCCTGGTACTTTGGAAGAGTCGCAAGAGCTCTGAAGTGCTGAGCCATCTCTCCAGGCTCTGTCTTAGTTTATTCTTCCTTGTTAGTGAATTCCATATAATCAAACAAAACCGAAGTCCTCTGTAGGGAGAGGTTACTGAAATCATCAAGTCCCTCTTCCTCCTGAGTATTAATACAACTATGCTTAGAACCTTTCCTCCCCTAGCGGTTTTCTGAGATGATCAATCTTCATTTATCTTCCTTTCTTTTAGTGAACATCTTGTTTCCTGAATTTTATCAAATATCTTTGCCTTCTTTCACTGTTAACATGGGTTGCGAAAAATTCATAGACTATTTCTGTGCAGCAGGAAATAAATAATATCTCCATATACCCACAGCAGGTCATAAAACACTTCATGTGTCTGGATGCCAAATAGGAGGGCTTAATGAGCATGATAGAGTCCATAAAATATGTTCATTGATATCATCATCATCATAATAATATGTGACCTATACACATATCAAATAGTTTGTCTGCTGATTTTTGTGAAATTATTGATATGTCTAAACTGCATTTTCCAAAGGTTCCAACAGGATAAGTAACTTGTCCAAGTTCATTTTGTTAGTGAACAGATGTATCTTCTTAACACAAATTCTTTTGCCTTTCCTCCCTTGTAGTCTTCAGTTGTGATATAGATTTCTGTTATGATCTTTGATGTCCTTTATGTTGCTTACTTTTATGTTTTGTTAGCAACACTTAATGACTGACTCATAGTAGCTACTCATGAAATAATGAGAAAGTAATTAAATTCTAAATTTATACTTACAATGTTACTAACATTCTTGAATAAAATGTTTAAAAATATTGATGTCAGCAAGATTCACACAAAACCCAGCTTGCTTGTTGGCCTCCACTGAGAGAGGTGATGCCTCCTTCTCTTATTTTATACCAAGCTGAAGTCATCAGCCACTGGACCTGCTAAGCCCTGAGAATTATTCAGGACTAAAGATTTTAAGCAATTATGGCAAATCAACTGCTGATGGCTGGGATATAAAATGTATTTGCCCTTCTGGATTGGAAAGACAACAAAAGAGTTTGTCCTTTTCTAAATTGGATTTGTTTCTGCCAGAAGCTATATTGATACAGCAGAGGAAGAAGACCAAGGATGTCAAGAACAATTATCCAACATCATCACACTTGCTCTCAGGTTCTAAGAGTGAAAATTTATCTGTCTAAATGTCTGTCCTGGTGCCTAGGGTTGGAGAAATGAAGCCCATGTTACCCTCTTAGAAAAATTTCCCAGAAATCTCTCTTCTCTGAGCATATTCCAGTCCATAAAAAGTGGTACCCCTTTATCTCCAGTGAATACGTCAGTCCGTGAACTTGTCTTCTCAGGGAAGCTGCCATCTCACTAGACTTTTGCATTGCACAGTGATTTATCTTTTATGGAATATTATCTAGTATGTTGGTCCCACATTTATTCCCTCTTACAGACAAAACCTGGGCTCAGAGTGGCTACCAGGCTCACAACTCCCTACTGCAAAAACCTGAACATTTCCTGATGAGAGAAGCTGTCTGGTCCAAGCTGCCTCACCTCCACCCTTATCACAGGTGATAGAATTAAATGAAGAAATTAATGCAATAAAAGTATAGTTGCAGGTTCGAACAACTGAACCTCATTTAGCTCAGAAAGTTCAGAGGAGTAGTGTTCAAAGTAAAAAGAAATGCCAAAAATGCAAAGGAACACAGAATCAGAGACAGCCATGACGAAAAGAGCCTGGTAAGAATAAAGTATTATCTTTTAGTTGTGTGCCTGTTTCGAAAATAAATATGCCAAGGTATGCATGTTTATAATTGTTCCAATGACCTAAAAATAATATTTCGTACTAATATGCTAAGATATTTTATGCAAAACCAATAATAAGCCTTTTAAATAATTTTTAATGAATTACTTTAATGATCTTTCTAGTTCTAAAATTAAAATACATTTCTTTATAAATTCCAGGTTTGGATCTTTTTGCTCTTCCAACAGTGAGTGGTAAATTGTTTTGTATTGCTCAGAAATTCATCAATTTTGAGAACTCCCCTTGTCTAGTTTCCAGAGTGCCCTGCAGGCTAGCAAGCCAAGTGTTTAAACTAGCCAACAACGAATGACAAAGAATGCCCAGTAGTTTAGGAAGGGGAATGGGAATGGGAACCTGAGAGATGCTGCCACTCTTGTGAGAAGCAAAGGAGAGGGTCATTGATTGCGTATGGGATGAGACTATAGGAAATGGGATTTGGCGTTTTCTGTCTTTATAAATAAACCAATAAGGAAGAGCACACAGATGACTGTGAGCTAGCATTTCCATCAGCAGGGTAACTGGGTATTGACGAGCTGCAACTTCAACCCTTCAAGAAATGGAGTATGGCCTGATGTAGTATGTTGCTTTTCCTGAGGAAATACATGACTTAGTTCAGGCAAATCAGGAAGTAGTCATCCATCTCACAAGAACAGAAGAAGTTATACTGAAACCTACTTCTTTATAAGCTCTCTTACTTTTTAAAGGGAGCCAAACGTAAGAATGAAGATCTGGCTACTAATCATATTTATTGCCACTGAAATATCATTGCTTTTAGATCTCTATCGGTGAACCTAGCTAAGAAGTATAGTTGATAATATAGTAATATTAGTAGGCACATGAGTCAACCTAACTACTTACAAATATGTATTTAGAAATATATAAATATCATCATTCATCCTGATGCCCTTAATTCTAATCTGACTCCAGAATTTATTCTAGCCTTTTTTATTTGTGATCTATCATCTCTGAAAATGAGAAATCTATCTTATGTATTCATTTTGATTGTATCAGTTACTTTTCATTTATATGAGGAAATACCATGCTCAAGGCAACATATAGATGCTTATTTGGGCTCACAAGTCCATGGTGGGAGTTTCTAAGGTTATCACATAAGCCAGTAGGGAAAGAACGAACTGAAAGTGACCCAAACTGTGAATTCTCAAAACCCACTGAGGTTCATCTAGCAAGGTCTATCTCGTAAAAGTTGACCTTGCACCACCAACAGGGAGCAAGTGTTTAAATGTGGGAATCCATGGGAGACATTCCTCACTTAAATCCCATCCTCAGGCAGAGTTACTGTCAGAAGTGCCATCTTCTAGCTCCATGAAATATCAAGTACATAGGTAAAGGCCAGTGTTAGTAGGCTGTGATGCCTGTGTTTTGCCATGAATACATTGCCAAGTGCATGTTCCAAAAGTTGTATTGGCTGTGTCCTTTGTCCCACTCCTTAAGTGTGGTAGTCAGTATTGCTCAATTGTATTTCCATCAGGTTCGTTATTAACTGTGACTTTTCATTCGGTGTTTTTCCTGAATCCTGCTTGATTTTTTTTGTCTTTGTTTTTCTTTCTTGGGAATTCTAGCTCTGTGTGGGGCCCACCCAGACAATTCAGGATCATTATCTCACCTCAAGCTTCCTAATCACACCTCCAAAGAACCTTTCCCCAAATAGGGTAGCATTTCTAGGATGTGGGAGTTAGGGTGTGAACTAACTTACGCAGTCAATGTCAGCCTGCCACACTGAGACCAGTAGTCTCTACTTCTCTGGAAGTTTCTTAAATGAATGAGCAAGCACATTTACATTTTCTTGTGTCATTTGCTTTTTAACATACAAGGTCACATACAATGGCTAATCTTTTCTACTCTGTCTTTATTTCACAACATATCCACAAAACATATCCTTTATCCATTCATAGAAACCATTCCATTATTTAACAACTTATAGAACACTGTCTGTATTTATTCTATAACTTATTTACTCACTCTTCGTGAATATGAGCATATAGATAGTAATTCTTTATTTCAAATGGTAGTTTATGTGTGGGTGCGTATGTGTATTTACAAGTAATATATAAGTGTATATTTTAGTACTGCTGGAGGTGTAATTTCAAGTATGTGTTTCTAAATGCAGTTTGGGAGGATCAAGAGACAAATATTGACAGATAGAAATGAGGCGGGCGATCATAGGAATGACTCAGCCACCCAGGCCCTCAGTGACTTGAGCTACACATAAACTCTTTCTCAACAATGCACTTACACAGCTGGGATTCCCCACCTGCAGAGAATTGCATGCACACCCCTTTTGAAACAAAGCAGATCAGTCACTTAGATTGATAGTTCCACAGAAAATTTTAGTAAATCCCCTTTTGTGATCAAATACATCCGGAAACATGTCTTAATCCTAGAGGCAGTGAACTGATCCAACACGAGCTTGTTTGGGGTGTATACATAGTAAGGCAAGCAGTGTCCCCAGAGTGACTTTTATGGGACCACTTGTTTATCATCTTATATCTATGCTGGATTGGACAGGCATATGATCAAAATCAGATGTAACATGGGGGAGGACACACTCAGTGCACAGACTTATGTAACCCAAAGTGTCAGTCAATAGAGAAAGCCACCCACATCCTACTTCTGCCAAACAACTTATACTTCCAGGCCCCAGAAGACAAGACCCTATAAGCAATCAGATGTTCTCCAGCAATCTTGCTCAGAGCCTGCCGCTCCTTTACAGTGGATCTAACTTGTACTTTTGCTCTTCCTTGGGGTCTAATCTCTTACTACTTTGCTGTTTGTATGTGCTTCTTCACTACTCTGAACAGGAGAAGACCCCAGGAATCCTGAAACGCCCAGTCCAAACAGAGACTGATAGCAACAGAAGCGTCAGTGTCACGGGTTTGCCTCCAAAAAGGGCTCATGTGGCTTTGCACTCTGACCTACCACGGTAGTCCGTGCTTCCCACTGTCTTTGTCAGAAGTACCTTGGCTGTACTTTGCAAATATTCCACAAGTATGGTTGATAAATAAAAATTTTTGTCCTTGCAACCACGAAAATGATTGGGTGTTGCTTCATTAGGGGACATTTTAGTGTCTTTTAATTTGTAACTATGCTGTGTGGATGAAGGACATTCTGTGATTATGTAAATTGTGCCTTTATATAAATATAAAGACATAGATTAATAAGCCACCATTTTTTCTATTTTACATTAGAAATAATAAGATAGCCTTATGACTACTTTTATCTAACACCACATTTACATGCTGGCTAGTAAAGTAAGCCATGAAAAAAAGTAAAAAATTAAGAATTAGGAAATAAAGGCACATTATTTATAGCTAATATCACTGTCTATGAAGAAAAATACAAAGATCCCAGAGTTAACACATTAGAGCTGTTGAGATTAAATGGTGTCATTGATTAATTGCATTCCACATTCCACAAAACATAACTAGTAATTATGTGTGGCATGCTTGTCATTATTTTAAAATAAATCTGACAAATACCTGAAAAAATACCATTAGAAGGGAAGGTTTAATTTTTAATCATAGGTCTAAGAGGGCTCAGCCCATGGTCTCTTGACTCCTTTACTTAAAATAGTTTAAAATGGGCACAAGTTATTATTGCAGAGATTTCCTTTTGAGCTATATACTCTAAGGAAATTATTTGATGCTTGTATTCTGAAATAAGAAGAACACATCTGTGGCCATACATCCCTGAATGTGCCCAGTTTCATCAGAAGTAAGTGCTCTGAATGACAGCCTCTATCAGATTAAAGCATTGCCTAGGAACACAATTTCAGGCTAAAGACGTGGATCAGGTGTAGACTGCTGTCTAGCATTCACCCGGCCCTCGGTTTCTCTAAACAAAGTGAAAATTAAGAAAAATAAGCTAAATTTCCACCTACAGTGGAATAAACGGTAGCAGGCGTGATGCTGAGCTTTGAGGTACATTGTGATATTTTCTCAAGAACAATCTGAGCACAAACAGGACTTTAAAAGTGCACATACTCTATTGAGTTTACAATTAAATAAAACTGAAGACTGTGTTCAGGAATGTGCTACATAGATTATATAGTAAAATTAATTTTGAAGTAAGGATGTAATAAAAATAAAACCTTCATTATAGTGATACTGATATGTGAGCTGGGATCATATACAGACTTAAGGCTGTAGTCTGTTCTCAGCATGGGCTGCTTAGCTTAATTTTCTTAATTTTCTTCTTTCTTTCTGGAACTGAAAGAGAAAGTACAGATCTTATGTATGCTAGACCTTCCACATGTATTTGTGCTGGGTTTTTGTCAACATAACACAATCTAGGTTCATCTGAGAATAAATAACTTCGATTGAGAAGAATGCCTCCATCAGATTGGCATGTAGGCCTTTTTTATTGTTGATTGATGAGGGTGGCCCCAGTTCTCTGTGGGTGGTCCAACCTTGAGAACCTTGAGCAGGTTGTCTGGAGGTGTATAAGAAAGTGACTGAGCTGTTGCAAGGAACTGCTTGTTCATCCAACTGCATAGAGCCGAAATAATCACAAAGAAACTGTATTAATTAAATCACTGCTTGGCCCATTGGCTTTAGCTTCTTATTGGCTAACTCTTACATCTTAATTTAGCCCATTTCTAGTAATCTGTATATCACCATGAGGTCATGGCCTACCAGCAAAGTTTCAGCACGTCTGTCTCTGGCACTGGATCCATGGCATCCCCTGACTCCACCCTTCTTTCTCCCAGCATTCAGTCTAGTCTTCCCTATCAACAGGCCAAGGCAATTTCTTTATTAACCAATGAAAGCAACACATAGACAGAAGGACCTCCTTCACCACTGAGCAAGCAAGTAATCAGCACTCCTCTGTGGTCTCTGCTTTAGTTCCTGACTCCAGCTGCCTGCTTGGTTTTCTGCCCTGACTTCCTTCAATAGTGGGCTGAGATACAGAAGTTGAAAGCTAAATAAATCCTTGACTTCCAAGGTTGTTTTGGTCATTGTGTTCATCATAGCAGTAAAAGCAAACTGGGACAGCTTCACATATATAACAATGGGAAAAAGAGTGGCTACATCATAGCTCACTTCAGTTTAGGAGATTGCTGCTATGAGTCTTGTTTTGCAGGGGCGGGCACCCTCTGGGCCCGGGCCATTTACTCTTAGCTATTTGCCCTCCTCTGGATATTTTGCATAGACTATCATTCTTCACTACGAAAATCTCAGATACAACTTTTTCTATATCTCAAGGTAAGAAAAGTTCCAGATACTAACAGAGAGCAAGCAACTTTCTCAAGGAATAAAGAACAGTGGGGGTCATGTTAGATGAGCTGAGAAATGAACAATGGTACAGCTCTTTTTAAACTACTGGGTCTGGGAAAGGCTCTGAATCAAACTAAAGAAAAGCAAAATGCTATGAACTGCTGGAAAAGTTCATATCAATATAAGTCAACTTATTATGAATTTGATTTCTCATAGGTAAAGAAAGGGGTTAAGACATTTGGTTTAAAGAAAAATAGATTTCAATTAGAACAATAGTGGAAGTATTTGTGAGGTGCTCTTACTCTCTATTCTGGCTAAGAAAGGTTCAAGTGTGACAAAAAAAGATGAAGCCCCGGAGTTCATCTTTGATGATGATATTGATCTGAGGACAAGGCTAGGGTTACCAAGGCAGGCCTCATGCATGTCGGAAATGTTCCCTTGGGTACTGAACCTTCTGAAAAGAACTGCAGTGCACTTTGCCTGTGAGCAGGCAGGAATGGAGACAGGCTGCAGAAGAGCCGGGGAGTTCTAAGGAACATAATGGAGCATTCAGTTCCGATCAGGTAGAGCAACCGCTGGCTAGATCCTTTGTATGGCTGTGAAGGTAGCACTGGGCCCCTGCTCTGTGGAATTAGCTATTCGATCCTTTACTTCCCTCCAAGTGCCGGCATTCTTGGCCTGGCCCCTTTCTCTTCATCAATCACTGACACCACTGTGACAGCTGTGCCTGTTCTCAATACACTACTTCTCGGGCACTTTGAAAAGTGCCCTTAAAAATAAATGCTGTTTTGAGATGAAATAAACCTCGGGAAGTGTCTACCAGCTGGAAATTAAACTGAAGTCTTAGAACGATTTTGCGTGCTCCTAGTCAGCTGTTCACTGTGATGCCATATTATGAGAAGTCTCTTACTCAATTAATTTTGAGAACAATGTGTTCAGGGAACCCTGAGACCATTCACCATGCAGGTCCTCCTGGTCTTTCTACCAGAAGGTCCAAGTTTACTAGAAAAAGTGCATCATCTTGTCCACATAAATGAATCATGTGGTGGAATGTTTGGGTGTCAGAGTCTTCCTCTCTACATGCCTTCCTTCCCAGCCATATCCTTCCTTCCTGTTTTTAGACTAGAATTGGGGGTTGTTTGCAAAAGTTGCTGTGATATTTATTGGATATACACAAAACAAAAGAAATAATGAAAATGTATTGGATTATATTAGAATATTCTATTTACCTTCAGAAAAGACCAATAAAGAAAGACTTCTTGAAAATAGAAATGATATGTTAAAGTACCAGGAATGAAAATATATATTCATTCAGAGAGCATGGGGGGGCTACTATTTTAGGGTAGGCATTGCATATTGCCTAAACAAATTAAAGATAATCCTAAAAGAGCTCACTCACAGCCCTTGGGGACTTGATCATAAATGCATAGTGCACAGAAATATGATGGAGGTGTGTTGTGACATCACTGGAATAAACAGCAAAAAGCACACCTGAGCAGATTGTCACTCCTACTTAGATTCTTGTCATCCTCAGATCATATTGTTAGCAGGATTCATAGGCTGCTCAAAAATATGCTCCCAATATAGCTCTTGATTCTTTCTGTCAATCACCCTCCAGACCTTCACAGTCTTCCTTACCTAACCTCGCGAATATTGTCCATATTCCACCAATAAACTTGAGGAAAAAATAAAGAACATTTTATCATTTGAGGAGAAATTCCTCCCCACCTCCACCAAAGAATGCAAGTCCTCCTGTTCTGTCATACACATGTCTCTTTAATCTGGCAGCCAGTCCTCTGGTTTAATCTTAGACAACATGTTTCCTCAGGAATGGGTCAGTAATCTTTGAGTCTCTCTGTCTCCCTCCTCCCTAACGCCCCCCCCCGGGTGTGTGTGTGTGTGTGTATTTGTAGTGTATGAGTGTGTGTGTCTGTGTGTGTTTGTAGTGTATGTATGTATATGTGTGTGTTTTTCACAGTATGTGTGTCTTTGTAGTGTATGTGGTTGTGGTGTATGTGTGCACATGATTGGGTACGTGTGTGGGTTCCTGTGCATGTTCAGGGACAAAATTGTCAGCAGGCACCTTCCCTCATTGCTCTCTATTTACTGCGACAGTTGGCCACTTAACCCAGAACACACCAAATCCAGCTCTCCTGGCTACCAAGCTTGCTATGGTGTCTCCCTGTTACTGCCTCATAAGGAGCCACCCCCAAGGTTCTTGGGGTTCAAACTCTGGTCCTCAGATAAATGCTTTCTCGACTAAGTCACATCTCTATGTGACTCCATTCTTTGAAAACACACTGTTCTAGCATCTCTACCTAAATGTAGTTCTCTCTGAAGCTATACTTTTGTGAAAATGGACATAAAAAATGTGTTTTCCTTGGGCCTGGCAGGTGGCTTAGTAAGTAAAGTAGCTTGCCACCAAAGCTAATGTCTTGAGTTCTACCCACTATGACTTACATTTCAGAGAGAATAAATTTGTTTATGTTGTACTTTAAACCTCTGCATATGCACCATGGCACATGTGCACACACACATACACACACATGCACACACAAGCACACGCAAGCACACATGCATTCACACACATGCACACAGGTACACAGACACACAGAAAAATGTTCTAAAACCATGTTTCCCTCGACTGCTATGGTTTACTAGTCCCTAGATTCTCGTAAGGTGTAATTGACTCAAAGCCCCTACTTAGACCTTGAGAGCTCTAGCTTGAGCTGCTGACTTCAGTATACCTCACCCCATTGTTTACACTGCTATAATCAAACATGATTTCTGTTTCTCCGTTGCTCATGCTCTGCCATGTTTGATTGATAACACTCACTATTCACCTTCGTGGTTCAGATTTCTTTACAAGTAAGAACTAAACTCTTATCTCCTTAATTAGAACCTTGCTCAGCATCCTGTACTTCCTCCCTACTGCATCCAACCATCATTGTGTCCTGTGGACATCTGTGTTTTATATCCCACCCCTTGTCCTGTGAAATTGCACTGATTATCTAGAGCTTACTAGTCAGCAGTGAACTTCTTGGTGATACCATCACATTATCTTATTTATTATCATAGCCCAAAACATTATGATTTGGATATACTTACTGGCTTCTGATTTTTTTTTCTATCTGCTCCTACTAGAATGTCTGCCCCTGTAAAGGATGCACTTTGTCTATTTTTCTCTGTATTTACTGCACAAGCAGATGCTCACTGAATTCACAGCGAATCTAAGTGGTCAAAATGAGAGGCCTGAGTACATCAGTCCATGGGTTAATTTACCAAGGGAGGAGCAACAATAGTCCTTACATACTGACTGTGATTTTATACCAGGAATGTTTAATGTGCATTGTCTTCTTAGGTTTCTGTTGTTGTGATAAGCACCATGACAGAGAGCAACCTGGAGTGGAAAGGGCTTATTTCATCTTAAAACTCTCAGGTCACACTCACCACTGACAGAACCATGGGCAGGAACTTGGGCAGCAACTGAAGCAGAGACAGTGAAGGAGTGCCTCTTTTTGGCTTGTTCCTCTGGCTTGGCCAGCTTGTTTCCTTATAAAACACAGGACCACCTGCCCAGGATGCACAACCCAGAGTGAGGTGAACCCACTCACATCAGTCGTTACTGGAGGAGACTCCCCCAAAACTTCTCTTCAGACCAGTCTTAAGGAGGTAGTTTCTCAACTGAGGTTCCCTTCTTTCAGATGCTTCCTGGTCATGTCACACTGGCAGGAATACCAACCCTGTACACGTCACTTCCCCTAACATTTTCGATAGCTTTGTGAACTACTGACTACTATAGATGATGCAATGCGGTTAGGAGGGCTAATGAATTTGTCCCAAATAGAACTGACAGCCAGAAGAGGAGGAATCCCAGCTCAGGCCTTACCTTAATGTTTGTGTTATTGATGCGTTTTAGCTGCAGTTCCACAGAAGAGTTAATGACAGCAGAGGACTCCATCAGCAATGTATCAGACTAGTGGTTATTTTTGTTAATTTCTATGCAGGTAGGACTTCCAGTCTTTTTTTATTTTATTTTGTTTATTTTTTAATTTTTAAATTGAAAATAGAATCTTCTCTCATACAATACATCCAGACCACAGGTTCCCCTCCCTCTTCTCCTCCCACGTTCCCCCACCCAGCTCTCATTTCTCCCAGATCCACTCCTCCTCTGTTTCATCCTCAGAGAAGAGCAGGCCTCCAAGAGATGACAGCCAATAAGGACAAAACTAGACACAATAAGACAAAGCAAAAGCCCTCATATTGAAGATGGACAAAGTAACTCACTGGAGGAAAAGAGTCTCAAGAGCAGTCAAAAGAGTCAGAGACACACCCACTCCCACTATCAGGAGTCACACAAAAACAATAAGCTAACTACCATGATGTATACGCGAGGACCTGGTACAGACCTGTGAACCCCTGTGCTTGCTGCTTCAGTCTCTGTGAGCCCATGTGACCGCTGTTTAGTTCACTTGTTGGACCATGTTCTCCAGGTACCCTCTATCCTTTGGATTGCATAATTGGGGGGCGGCATACACACTTGTTAAGATATATTTGCTAAACTAGTTCACTTATATAATTTGTCACTTCCACTTTCACCCTATAACCAATATTACCCAACAGAAAGGAAAACAGGGGTAATATGATGGGTTCCTGATAGCGAGCCACTGAAGGGTTTAAAATGTAGAGGTTTACATGTGGAAGTATGTAAGCGCTGAGAGATAAGTGGGTAAAATTCTGTCTCTTGACATATTTCTCCAAATATACACTTGGGTTTCCATGTTAAAATAACATGACCATAGATTCTATAGCAAGAAGAAACCCATGTGAAATTACGCTGTTCTTCTTCCTACCTACAGCCAGCTGACGTGCCCCCTATACTTGCACAGTGAAAACTCAGAAAAAGTCACTGTTTACCCATTTCACTGGAGAGAGAACCATGTCAAAAGGAAGCTGTGCTCTAAGTCATGTTCTGTGCATGGGCTCGTAGTGAGAGGCAGAGCACAGGATGTAGTCCCTCTCACCTGGATGTCTGTCCTAATCCCCAGAACCTGGAGATATGCTATGACAAAAGGAGCAGAAACAGGGCCCTGGAGATAGTAACTCTACTGGATGGCCCAGGTGGGCCCAATCTAGTCAGCAGAATTCTAGCCAACTGCAGTGACATCTGCTTTCCTTCTGAGGCGGAGACAAGCCTGCAGTATGCTGAAGGAGATACAGTGTTTGCCTTTGATGATGGAAGGAAGGGCTTTTCAGACATAAATACAACCAACTTCTAGATGCTAGAGAAGACAAAGATTGTCTCCTAATGCCTTTGAAACTCTAGTAAAGCCTCCAGATACTTTGATTTTAGTTGAGACATTAGGTAGTCAGGCAGGCAGGCTTCCAAGGCATAACATACTAAATTGATGTTGTTCTATGCCAACCTTAAAATTAACATTTTAATCTTTCATTAAAATTTTACACAGAGGGATTTGAAATAGAGTACATGTTAGAAACAGGTTGAAAGTTCTGGATGACTTCTCAACTGTTGGGACAGGCTCATCTTTTCATTGAGCACTGGTTATCTCTGCTTTTTAAAAAGAACCTGTTTGGCTAGCTTTCAAAACCCACTACTCCCTCTTACACACACACACACACACACACACACACACAGTCACAGTCATTCTTTTCTTCATCAGATGACGGGTAAAATTTCATGAGAAAAGCAAGTAAGGGCTCTGAGACTAACCTAGAGTTTATTTTACTTGTTTTTTCTTTGTTATTATTAGCTAGAATAGTATATCCTTATTAATTTGGAGTGCTCATTGAAAATTCAGAGTTCTTATGTCAAGAAAAATAGGGCAAAAAAGTTTCCAATGCAATGTGGAATTTTAAGGAGCTACCTGCTTTGCCAGTTTCTGGGTGGTGTTAACTGTGTGGGAGCTATTGTTACTTTGTCTCCTTCATTACGGAAGGTATAATCTTCTGGTTTATGATTCATCTTGCTTCCTTCCTTAGAAGAAAATAGAAAGCAGCTATACTGGGAATTAGAACTGTTATCAGGTGCAAAACATTTAATTAAACAATTCATTTGATTACTTCTAATCATGCTGAATTAATCTTCTTAGTTCTGCCCTTATATTAGTAGGAAAGGTGAGGCTATGATGGGGTAATAAATTCTCAGTTTAACCAATTCTCTGTGGCTACACCAGCCCAAGTTATTTCTCACTTAAACTCTGGAACTTTCCAAAATTATGTCTCCATACATAATGAGTAGTCCACGTTCGTTCTAAAGTATAGCTTGGTCTCTCATTTTGAGGCTTCTATGTATTCCTATGTAACAGAAGACAAAAAACTGGGTCATCCTAGCAGATCCACATTTAATTGTTTTGGGTTAAAAGTGACCTTGCTATGTCTGCCTTAAAGAATGGTCATAGGGATTCTCTAGTTTCATGGCAGCTAGACATTTATGAAGATCACTAGATATTCAATTAAAAATCTTCCAGTTAATCTTAATACCCAATTTTACCAGTAAGTTCCTTGAATGTGTAAAATGTACACTAGCAAGTTAAGTAAAGAAAATTATTTGAGCTGTACTTTCTCATAAGATGCGAACTTGGCTAGTTTTACAGTAAATTTCAAATGCAAGAAAAGAAAGTAAGAAATTCCTGCTGAGAAAATTAGATAAGAGATCTCATTAGTAGAAAACACTGGATAGGTAGTTGCAGAAAGATAACTGTGAACAAACAGTTGCTAATCCGAGCTCTAGCATACTGTTGATTGGTGAACATTTACATTTATGAATAACTAATGAGTGAATGATCAAAACAATCTACACAAGCCACTTCAAAATATGTTTTTAACTTAAAAAGAAATAGATCACATTGCTTCCTCCCATTCTTCCCTCTAGTTCCTCCTAGCTACCCACACTCAAACTCTCCCATGTCCCCCAACTCACAAGTTAATAACCTCTATTTATTTGATTATTATAGTTATATAATATATATGTAACGATATGTATGTATGTATATATATATATGTAGAAATATATAAATGCAATCCACTAAGTCTGTTTTTAGTGTTTGGTTTGTGTGTATATAGTTTCAGGGTTGACCACTCTGCCCTGGACAACCAATAAAGGGATTCACCTTTGAGATAAGCTAATTCTGCTTTTCCCAGAAGTCATTAATTGCCAGTAGATTCTTGTCTAGAATTGAAAGAACTCAATTTTCCATGCTAATATGTCCATTGACATTGTCAATACTCTGGTCTTGTTTATGCAGCCATTTCTAGGAGAGGCTGTTTCATATCAGACTTCCTCAACCTTAGCCCTCAGTAAAAGGGTATTTTTTTGTCTAGTTTCCACAAAATGAGGTTGATTATATGACTAGACAGATTTCAAGTATAAAATTTTAGGAATTGTAGAATTACAGCCATACAAACTTCAGTGTAAATAATCCTACTTGTTCAGTTAAAGCAAATATTCTTGAAGTGTAATATGGGAACCATTTGGAGTCCCTGAAGCTCTTTCAAAGAGAAATTCTGCGAGGTCAAAACCGTACATGAGGGAAAGAAAGGAAGTGAGAGATAGATTGACTCTATTTAATATCATATAATATGATAGTGAGAGATAGATTGTTCAGTTTAATATCATATAATAGGAATACTGATCATTAAAGTTTCAGATGCATAATTCAGTCTTTAAAAGATTGCATATTACTTTTGAGTATAGTATTAATGAAAAACATCTGGGTTACTGGAAAGAAGTCTTTTATGACTATGTACTTGTGGGAGACAGATTTTATTCATATACTTTAATGAAAGCAACACATTGAAATGGATTGAATGATGTAACAATCTGTGAAATTCAGTTGTGGTCTATTAATCCAGGCATGAGCAAGATTAGCAAAAGTACAAAACAATAATGTTTTTCCCACTATAACTTTTGAAAATATACTTATTTTTCATAAAAAGAAGCTAGCTACATAAGAATGGTTTATTATTTTTAAATTATGTGTGAAATCACTCCATTTTGTAATATAATATAGTTAATGTTTAATTTAGTTATCTGTTTTCTAATATTGTGTATATAGCAGTAGATATAATTCACATAAAAGATCCATGATGTTCAAAACTGTAAGGCTAGTCTGAGATTTTAAAAAATGATGCCTAATTTAGAGAGTAAATATAGCAATTTACTTGGATATAATCTACCCTTCCATTTAAATAGTTTATATATACATAATATATGTAATATATACATTACACACACATACAGAGAGAGAGAGAGAGAGAGAGAGAGAGAGAGAGAATTAGAGGTGCATATTTTTAAGGCATGCCCTGAGGAAAACAGCAATACTATGAATATATAGTTATCAGTAGGATGCTTTTCCATGTGTCTGATATTGTTAGCTTCCTAATATTCACATTCTCCTTCTTTGACTACTAGTTTGTTGGGATTTCTGCTAAATGCAGATGCTAACAGCTGAAGCCTCTTTGGTCACTAGTCAGTTCCAATGATAGAGTTCATCTAACTGGAAATTACTCCACATGGCTGGGGAAGGTGTTTGTAGATGATCAGAATGTCAAGTACTTCATTCTTTACTCTGGTTCATGGTGTTCTTTTCAGTACCTCTCCTTTTCAACCTATGTAGATTGATTGATATTATCCTGAACTCCCAATACAAAGGCGAGTTTTATACTGACAAGAGGGGAGTGTAGCTAGCTAGATATGGTTCCTGATAACACAGAATCAACAGGATCATCTGGGCCAGCTTGATCAGTGTATTTTTGTTGCTGATGTAGGTGGGGGTTTTTGATGCGTGTGTACAATTGTGAAATTGACATTTAGAGTCTTCCTCCGTAGTTGTCTACTTTATCTATTAAGATAGCTACTCACTAAATCTGTAACTCAATAATTCAGGCTGGTTTATCTATGTAGCTTGCC
The DNA here is from genome assembly GCA_001685075.1 of Bramus lutescens. Taxonomy (NCBI): domain Eukaryota; kingdom Metazoa; phylum Chordata; class Mammalia; order Rodentia; family Cricetidae; genus Bramus; species Bramus lutescens. Next base: position 108,239 of record LOEQ01002844.1, on the reverse strand, counting down.
TCAAGGGCCTTTGCCTCTGCCTCCCCAGAGCTGGGAGTAATTATGGCTGCTATGCCTTCTTGGTGTTGGATTCTAGAGGTCTTCATGTGTGCGCTGCCCTAAGTTATCCTTGAGTTAATACTGAAACTCATTGGTCTCCTTTACTGACAAAAAGTTATTGTTATGTTTGATCAAGTCCAACTTTATGATCTCATTTGGGCTTGATGACTCTGTAAAGATCAAATTTCTAAATAAGGACACTTTTTGCTCTTGGATATTAGGACTTCCATATATATATTTATAGGGGTTTCAATTTTCAAATCATGATAGCATCCAAACTCACACAGAAGTTAATTGGCAGCATTCAGTACTCCAGTATTTCAATTTTTACTCCAATTCATTTTCCTCTCTAGTAATGGTTATGATTTTAGTAGATAATCTAATTGTCAAAAATATCATTATTATAAGAAAATGTCATTATGACATTTCTTATGTCATTTGTGTAATCATTTTGCATCTATAGAACTATCCTTTTATCTTTGCTACAAAGTATACTTGACCAAGGTGAATGTTGTTTTTAATTTTTATTAGTTCTTTACAAATTTCACATAATACATTTTGTTCATATTCTTCCCCTTCTCTAACTCCTCTCAGACTCTCAGAAACACCCCAGCTTCCTTATTTATCCAAGTTTTGTCCTATTCTTTTTCAACCCATCAAGTTCAATTAGTCTTCCCTATGTGTTCTTGCTGTGTGTCCTTCAATTAGAGCACTGTTGGCTTATCAGGGGCTATACTCCTTCTATTTTTATTTTTAGATTACAATATAATTACACCATTTCTTGTTTCCCTTTCCTACTCCAAACCCTTTCATATATCTCTTCTTGTTCATTTTCAAACCCATGTCCTCTTTTTACATTAATCAGTATTAATATACATATACGTATATTCATATTTATGAATATATATATTTCTGGTTATAGCCTGCTCAGTCTGTATATTGCTACTTGTATATATGTTTTCATGACTCAGCATTTGATATTGGAAAGGCAAATGATGTACTCTGTCCTGGAGAGACTATTTCTCCTGCTCTCAGCATTCCTTAGTCACATGCAGTTTTTTCATAGGACCTCCTTCTCTTTTTACCCCACCAACCCTGGCCTGTCTGTGGTTCTTGGTCAGCTCATGTTACTAGAAACCATAGGATAAAAATGAAAAGATTTAGTGGCAATAATAGGCTATCTCTTTGAAGATCTCAAAGACTCCTGTACATTACATACTATTGCCAGTGCTCTCAGTTACTCACCCGAACTTAATGGTAAAATTCCATTGCTAAAGCAGAACATGGAAATATCAAGCTAGCACTGATCTAAAAGCTCCATTCCTATTGCCTAGTTTTCATAACACTGGAAGGTGCTGTGCAGTCTACTAGAAGTAGATAAACTTCGTGATGTATGCCTATATTTGGTTTGCAAGGATTTCATTGATAATTTTTGCATCTATATTTTAGTTGAGATTTGCATGGTATACTAATATTTGATCTGTTTCAGAGAAACATCCAGAGAATGTGTATTTTGCAGTGTTTGAAAGGAATATTATGCAAACTTCTGCTAGACATATTTCATCTCTGATGTTATTTAGCTCCAATGTTTCCATGTTTAATTTTTTTTGTATGACCAACCAACCCATCAATGTTAGTGGGATGCTGAAGTGATTGACTACTATTGTATTGGCATAATCTGTGACTTAATTCCAAATTGGTGGGGATTTTTGGTATGAAATTGGATGCCCTGAACTTGATACACATATGTTTAGAATTGTAATACCGTCTTTGTTGATGGTTTTCTTGATCAGAACGAAGTGACTTTCTTTCTCTTTTCTGATTAGTTTTACCTGGAAGTCTCTTGTAAATATTAGAACAGCACTATTTGTTTTCCGGTCTGATTTGCTTAAGACACTTCTTTTCATCCCTTCACTCTGAGGGCGTGTCTATCCTTAAAACTGAGATGTTTCTTGTAGACAACACAAAGGTAAATCATATTTTTTAATCCAGTTGGTTAATTTGTGTCTTTTGGTTGTCAAATTTAGGCTTTTGATATTCAAACATATTACTGAAAGGCATGTAAAAATTGATACCATTTTATACATTTTTGTGCTTTTTTTTTTAAGTCCTACTTTACAAAGCTACTTTCCTGGCTTCATTTACCACCTCCACCTCCATAACCCCTTGGGTCTGTTTATCTTTCTCTTCGATTTAAAGCAATTCAGGCAGTGTTCTCTGTAGGGCTGGTAAGGTGGTTATGGATTCTTTTAACCTACTTTTTATTGTGGTATTTTTTTCTTCAATTTTATAGTGGTTCATTTTGCAGAGTAAAGTACTCTGGGTTTCCATCTATACTCTTTAAGGATTTGAATACTATTGCTCTAAGCTCCTTTGGGTTTTACAGCTTCCATTCAGAAATCTGTTATTCTGATGAGGCTTCCTTTAAATGCAACTCAACCCTTTTCTCTTGAAACTTTGAATAGTCTTTCTTTGTGCTGTATATTAGTGCTTTAACTACATGTCATGGGAATTTCTTCTCTCATCCCTAGGATTTATTGTTCTGTGTGTCTCTTATGCCTAAATTGGAATCTCTTTCCCTTGATTAGAAAATTTTCTTCTATGATTTTATCGACAATATGTTCTATGCTTCTGACCTTCTTCTATGCTCATAAGTTGTAGATTTGGTATTTTTTTATGTCTCAATGTTCCTACATATTTAAACCATAAGGCATTTAAAAAATTTATCATTTTAGTGAATGATTCAATTTTTGTTTATTGTCTTAAGCCCTGATATTTTTATTCTCTATATGATCCATTCTGTTAGTGAGGTTTTTAGTAGATTACTATATTTTTTATTTCCAGCTTCATTTTAGTTTGACTTTCCTTCAGTATTTCTTTTTATTGGAATCAAGTTTTGTATCTCATATTGCATTCATAAATTCATTTCATCATTGTTCATATTTTCTTGGACTTCAATCAATTTGTTCTTCTACTTTTAAATTTTATTCAGGTGTTATTAGTGTCCTCTTAAAATTACCTGAGTTCTTTGAACATGTTTATAATGGTTCTCTTGAATTCTGTATCTTGATTTTCTTCTAGGTTGTTCATTGGGAGATTTTATTTGTTTGTTTGTTTTCTAGACAGAGTTTTTCCGTGTAGTTCCTGACTGTCCTGGAACTCCTTTTGTAAACCAGACTGGCCTCAAACTCGGAGATCTGCCTGCCTCTGCCTACCTAATGCAGGGATTAATGTGTGCACCACCACCAGCACCACCACCACCTAGCTTATATTTTTGGGTTTGTCATTCTGTCTTTGTTTTTGCAAAAGGGTTCAAGTAAAACATTCAAGTGTCTGGAGTTAGGTTGATGTATGTTTTTTTAACTAATTGCATATATCTATGTATTTTGCATGTGGGGAAGTATTTATTTGCGTTTATGAGCCGGGGACTTTCATGCCAAGGTGCAAATGTGTAGGTCAGAGGAAATGATACCAAATATGTTCTCTCCTTACACCATGTGGGAGGGTCAAACTCAGGTCACCCGACTTGTTAGCCAGCAATTTTACCCATTGAGTCACCTTGCTAGCCTTTAATAGGAGTTTTTAGCCTGCTGGGCATAAGGTGGTATGGCAGTTTTGGGTAGTTTGCTGGAGTCCTAAGAGCACAGAGCTGAGAAGAGCATGTCTGTTTCCAGGGCTGGGTGGATTGCTAGGGCAAGCCTCTGTGTCAGGCAGAGGGCTGGGCAGCCAGAGTGGAACTAGAAAGTAGGAGATGAGGCCATGGAATTGAAGTGGAGGAAGCTGGTTTCTTATTCTGTGCTGGGGACCATGTGAGCTTGGCACCTGGATCAAGACTCCTGGGTCAAAGTGGGCAGAGCTGAATTTTCTTATTTTTGTTTTTAGGATGCTTTAATTTTTATTTTATATGTAAGTGTATTTATTGGCATATATGCTTGTGTACCACTTGCAAGTCTGGTGCCCACAGAAGCCAGATGAGGGTGTATCAGATCCCCTAGATAAGGGTGTCATATCCCTTAGAACTGGAGTTTAATATAGCTGTAAGCTACTCTGTAGGTGCTAAGAACTGAACCAGATCCTCAGTAAGAGCTGCAAGTTCTCTTAACAGCTGAAACATCGTTCTAGTCCATGAGTTGTTTTTTTTTTAACTATGATACTAGTTGACTTTTAGCAAAAGACATTTTAAAAACTTCTTTGCAATAACTCAAGTGGTTCATCCAAGGAAAAAAATTATTTAGTTAATAATAAACTACATGGAAAAATTGATTTGAATCCTCTAAAAAGAACTTTTGATACCATACAAATTATAATCAGTGTATAGAATTCTATTATCTGTGATCTCTTTTTTTGGTATTCTTCTTCAAAATTAAATGTACAAATATTGACAGACAATATGACTTCACCTCTAATAATAACTTCTGCTTTATTAACAAGATGCTTTTTTGGAGCAGTTTTAAATTGTATCATCACATTATACACAGAGTGGAGATTATGTATAAATAGTTGTGCTGAATAATTGATCCAGATTTTACTCTGCAAGAATACATTATTTATAATAACTGTCACAGGTAGGCTTTTATTTCATTTTTAGGATTTCCTTAAGCAAACAATATAAAAACTGACTTGAGAGATGCCATAGTGTAAATGGAAGATAATACTAATCCTTGGTCTTAAATTAGCTGGAATTGGTGTCCTTGTTTTCTGAGAAGCTGAAATGCTGAAACATAGTACAGCCGAAATCATAACAACCATCTCCAGCCATACACATACTGTTAGACTGGTGTTGTCACCCGTCAGAGCACAGAAAAAGACACTTGGGTTGACTAAAATCATTAAGAGAAAATAATCAAAAGCTCTGCGTTCAACTTTGGGTGATATTGATTTCTACCTGTATTATTGGAATCAATTCAATATTGTACATAGTCTAAAGAATAATTTGCAGACATGCAGTAGGTTCAGTCTTTCATATTCATCAGGCTAATTAATAAATGCGACTAGAAAAATAGTTTTCTACAGAAATGCATTCTGTAGTGTATTGTATAGAAAACTCTAACAGAAACCTCCCTCAACAGTATGTGTATTAAAAAAAATTAGCAATTTCTTTAAAAAAAAACACCACATTTATCATTAGGAGCTTTTTTCTATTTTTTTTAATTTATTATTTTACTTACAAACCACAATCCCCCCCAGCCCTGTTCTCTTATTTCCTCCCTCTTCTCCCTTGTACCCCTCCCCCATCCACTCCTCCTCCATTTCCATTCAGATGGGATAAGGTCTCCCTTGGGAATCAACAAAGCTTGGCATCTCAAACAGAGGCAAAACCAAACTCCTCCCCACTGCATCAAGGCTAAACAGGGCACCAGACCATCGGGAATAGGTTCTAAAGAGCCAGCTCATGCCTCTGGGGCAGTTCCTTGTCCCATTGTTAGAGCCCCATGAAAGACCAAGCTACACAATCCTCCCCCAGATGCAGAGAGTATAGGTTGGTCTCATGCTGGCTTCCTAGCTGTCTTTTCAGAGTCCTACACCAAGCTCAGGTCAGCTGTCTCTGGAGATTTACCCCACCTTGCTCATATAATTACTCCCCTCTCTCTTCAGCTGGACTCTTGGAGCTGGGCCCAGGGCTTGGCTGGGGATCTCTGTATCTGCTTCCCTCAGATACTGGATGAAGGCTCTATGATGACATTAGGGTAGTCACCAATCTTCAGGGTAAGGCCAGTTCAGGCACCCTTTCCACTATTGGTAAGCAGCAGCCTACATACTGGGAAAATAGCTTTATCAACCCCACTTCTGACAGAGGACTGATCTCCATAATACATAAAGAACTCAAGAAACTAGACACCAAATACCAAATAATCCCATTAAACATGGAGTACGGATTTAAACAGAATTTCCAGGAACAGAAGAATCTCAAACGGCAGAGATACACTTAAGGAAGAGTTCAGGATGTATATTTTTTGACCTTATCATTCTTTGCAATAGCTAAGTTACCTTCCTCCATGTTTTTTAATCCTCAAATTTGAGTCCACTAATGTTATTGAAACATTGTCCAAATCATCTTACATGCTGCCTTTTAGAGAAATAATTTTTAGAGAAATAATACAGAGTCCTCTGGAAATTTAATATGCTATGAAAGTACTGAAAGCATATTTTTCTATTCCATAAAATGTTCTGCTCTATTCAACGTAATGAATTAAAATTTTGTTTTCTTTATCTGGTTACCCTGTAACATTAAATGTTATTAGGGTCTTTCTTCACAGACATTTTAATTGTACATACTTTAATCATCAACATTTGAAGAATAGCCAACCCTTTAGTCTCTAATCTTTAACCCAAGATTTCAACATGTTTGAAAGTCAACACTGATACTATGGAAAAGCACATATTGTCTTTGCCATCTTAAACGCACAGGTATTACTGATGTATTTGGTTGTATAGATCTTCTTTTAATACCATGGGTGAATAAATGAAATATGATTTATGATGATTATATTAGCTTATGAGACTATATGATTATTATTGATTGGCCATTAAATTGTATGCGTTTTTCTGTGTAATCATCCATGTGTGCGAGCGCAGAGGCCAGAAGTCTTCTAGTGTCTTCCCCCATTGCTGTCAGCCTTATTTATTTTGGAATAGGGTCTCTCACTAAACCTGAACTCACTGTGTCATAACTAGCCTAGCTGGTCAGTGAGCCTCTAGGAATCCTCCATGTTTCCAATGGCTGTAGACAGTGCTATGCCACTTCACACAGTTTCTGTGTAGGTGCTAGGGAAATGAAACACAGTTTTTCATATTTATAAAGCAAATTCTTTTCCCAGAAAGCTATTTCTTCTACCCCCGTTGCTACCGAATTCTACCTCATCCCTCTAAGCTTCGATTTTAGAGGTAGATATTGATTTTTTATTTGATAAAAACACAGAAAAGATTCATTTGTATTGTACAATTTTGTTATGTTGGTGTCTTGGTTATGTTTTACTGTCAGCTTGATATAACCTAGAGTCTCCTGAGAAGAGGAAGTCTTAACTGAAGAACAGCCTCAATTATAATGGCCTGTAGGCATGTCTGTAGGATACTGTTTTGATTGGGGATTGATGAGGGAGACTACAGCCCACTGTGGCCGTCACCATGTCTAGGTAGATGAACCAAAGATGAAAAAGAAAGCTAGCCAAGCATGACCCCCTGAGACAGATAGTCAAGTTTTCTTCTGTGGTTTCTACTTCCAATGCCTGCTTAAATACCTGCCCTAACTTACTTCTGTGGTAGAAATGTAAGCTGAAATAAACCTTTCATTCTCTAAATTGCTTTTGGCCAAAGTATTTTTTTTTAAGTCACAGAAAGAGAAAAGCAAAACTGTTGCAGGAAGATGAGTATTGACTATTAAATTTGTACCTGTGCTGGGTATGGTGACTCTTGCCTGAAATCCCCATCATTTGGAAGGTCAAGTCCAAGGAATCATAGAGAGTTAGAGGATAGCCTGGGGCATGAACCAAGACCCTGGCTTCAAGAATTTTTTTTTAACCTATCATCTTAAAAGTAATTTTCCCTCATTTGATAGTTTCTACAAATTTTGGAACAAAATATTTGTTATAACATACATAGATCTAATCTACATGGGTAGTAGAAAATGACAAGATCTCCTGAGTAAATTAGGAACATGGGGACCTTGGGAGAGAAAAATGTAGAGCTCAATATAAATCAATAAAAAAGTATTTAAATATATGTTCTTTAGATAGTTCCTGAACACTATTGAAGCTCACATTAGTTACTTAATTATTAATCACAGGAAGTCATAAACTTTACCTTAAAAATGTGTGTGTGTGTGTATCCAATGGAAACTGCTCCAAATTTGATCCCAACACTTTGAATAACAATGTAAGTAAAGTAGCATTATAATATAGCTCAAAATATAAAATTAATACTTTGAATTTATACAGGTGTAAAAGACTTAATAAATAAATTGAGGATAACGGAAAAACTAGGTCTATAAGAAAATCCCAAATAATGGACATAGAAAGAGAAGTAAATTTGTAGTGGAAAAACATAATATGATAGCATGCATTTAACTGATAGGTGGAAACAGTGACAGACCTCTGTGCTGGCTAGTTTTTATGTCAACTTGACACACAGTACAATCATTCAGGAAGAAGGATCTTCAACTAAGAACATAGACTTGTCTATGTTCTTATGCCTCCTCCATAGACTTGTCTGCAGGCGAGTCTGTAGGGTATTTTCTTGGTGAATGTGGGAGAGTCCAAACCAGAGTGGAAGGTACCAACACTCAACTGAAGTCCGAAAAAGAAAGTGGGGGGTGCGCAGCAGGCTGAGTAAGGTATTGGAAGCAAGGCAGTAAACACTGCCCTCCATGGCCTCTGCTTCAGCTCCCACCTCTAGGTTACTGCTCTTCTTGAGTTCCTGCCCTCACTGCCCTCAATAATCTACTTGCAAGTTTTAAGGTATAACAACCTCTTTCCTCTCCAAGTTATTTTTGGTCATGGTGTTTTATCATAACAATATAACTCTAGGTAAGGTAACCTCCATGCTTTCTATGGTCTTTCTTCCCAAAGCATGAAATGCCAGTACAACCACGAGCAAAAACATTCTAATTCCAGTGAAGAAGTGTCTTGTAACATTATAACATGCCTGAGAAAGTCTTAAAACCTTTAAATATATATATATGTGTGTGTGTGTGTGTGTGTGTACATATATATGTGTGTATTATATATGTAATATATGTGTGTGTATTATAAATGTTATATATATATGTATATATATATATATCAGAGACTGAGAAACCATCATAGGTGAAAATAAGTAGGCATGACAATTTAATGTTATGTGGTATTCTCAGATAAAACACATTGGGTTGAAAACCATAAAGTAGAGTGGGGTTTAGTTAATGCATAATAATAATGGACTATAACAAATATATCATACTGGTTAAGAGTGGTAATAATAGTTAAAATTGGCACATGATAATCTTCTGAACTAAACATATACTAAAAATTTTTAAATATATTTTAAATATTCAAGAATCAACAAAATATAATTGCTAAAGCACTGAGTAGGACTAACAAATACTAGCTTTCCAGTCCCAACCAGAAAGAAACCTGGGACTATAACATTGACTTGTGCATTTTCATCTAACCGACCCTTAATGAATTTGTCAAGGATAATTAATGAACATGCTATTTCATGCTGTGAACCTAAATAGAAGACATAGTCCTTACATTCTTTTTTACTGTTTTGTTTTCAAAAGTGTCATTCTAGGCACTTAATTATTTAATGATCACATCAAGCCCATGAGAACTCAGCTTTTCTTTCTTTCTTTTTTAAATGGAAAATCAAGCTAAGACAGGCAAGGGAACGAACACAGACCAGCTGCTCCTAGCATGTTGAAGGTAAAGGCAAACAGGTTAGAAACAAAAAACCAGGATCTGAAACTCCTGTTTGTAATATCTGGAACTGTCATAATATACCTCAGACTGGATAATTAAGCAACAAAAATTGTTTTCTGATTGTTCTGGAGGCTGAGATCTGAGATCAAGCCGTTGACACCATTGATTTTTTTGATGACTTTCGTTTGTATACAAACATTACATCAGAGCACACATGAGTGACTCTGTTTCAACTTTTTTAAAGAATCTATCTCAAAATACAGTCATATTCCGAAGCAGGAAGAGTCAGGACACTATCCTAAGATGGGAGTGGGTAACAATTCAGCTGATTTCTGCCCTGCCATCTTCCCCAGTGATGGAGCTACATGGTTTTCTTGTAGGTTTTTATTACTCTAAAGTCCATGCTTACTTCTCTTTATTATCATCGTGTCATTAGCTACGGATGGTTTATGTCTCCTGTAAAAGTTTAGCTGTAGAAGAAGCTGAATTTGCATAATTTTATTTTCAACTGTGTTTTGCTTTACCTATTAATCCATAGGCAACATTCTGTTTTAAAGGGGATCTAGTGGCATAGTGTTATAGCAGATTTCATTCAGATAGACTTTGGTTTATGCAGTTTTCTACTATTATAGGGCTATGCCTCTTCACCTAGATTCGGGAATCCATTAAATGACATAATACAAAAAGACATAAAATCTGAACCAAAACGCCATGAGCAACATATTCAGAGAGTATACTATCAACTATCATACAGCTTTGTTTAGAAATTAAACACCAGATAAATAGAAGAAGGGTACAGGGAGGTGTTTTTGAAGCAGGAGGCCCGGTGGATATCAGTGATCCATGTTCCTGCTGACTGGAAAGGAGAAGGAAGCTGCTTCTTCCGTGGTATCGATGACTACAGACTCACAATAGAGAGAGACCTAGAGGCTTCTGTGACAACCTCCCCACCACTATCATCATCCCCCCCAAAAGTAACAACCTAGATGAAAGCTGTCAAAGAGAATGCTTAAAAATTGTGATAAGGATGCTGGAGTGTAGCTCTTCACAATAAATAGCTACTCGCAGGGGTTTGGGTATGGGAGGACTCAGCTTTCTTTAAAGAAAAAAAGAAGGGATGGCCACCGGGAGTTTGACCATGCTCCAGGAACTGTATGGCCAGCACAAATTGGACTTGGTTTTGTTTGTTGGTTGGTTTCTTTTTGTGGGAGAGGCCACAAGGTACCTGGGAATACTGGGAAATAAGGGTGATAAGGGTGAGAGGGTGCATTATGTGAAATTTCCAAACAATCAATAAAAATAATATGTTAAACAGAAAAATAATGTAGAAATAAAGGAAATACGATTGTCTCCTGAAGTCGTCATATAACAGATAAAAACAATCCCACTTCTGGCAGCAGGGTTTGGTGCGATAGCACTAGAGCTTCTAATACAGATAAGGGAAGAGTGCATCACTGTGAAATAGGGGTTAGATAACCTGTGGGGACTGAGGAGATGAAGTCACAGAGGCAAACATGAGTAGAGTCCATCTGGGCAGTTATAGGAAACAGGGCACTCAGTTCAGCACATTGCTTAAATCTTAAGTACCCACTGTCAAGCTCTGAACAATCCAAACTCAGGATTAATGTCTGAGTCTGAGTCTTAAACCAGAAGACAGTTGATGTGGGATTCCCCTCTGCGTACTATGAATAGGTTTTGTTGCCACTGATTATTGAAGAAGATGTTTCAGCCAGTGGCTTAGTAAAGTAAGGCAAGAAATCCAAACAGAGATATAGAGAGAAAGCAGGCAGAGTCAGAGAAATGCCATGTAGCTGCTGAAGGAGACAAAAGTGAGTCACCAGCCAGAATCTTACTGGTAGGCCACAACATCCTGGCGATTCACATATTTATAGAAATGGGTTAATTTAAGATGTAAAAGTTAGCTAGAAATATGCCTAAGCTAATCACCAAACAATGTTGTAATTAATATAGTTTCTGTGTTATTATTTGGGTCTGAGTGGCCCAGAAATGAATGAGCAGTCTCCACCAACAGACACTCACACATTACAATTGTTTTTGTGCCTGAGAATCAACTTTACCTGACTGCAGTGTTGCACAGAGGTGCCTGAGAGGTTGTGTGGCCTAGCACGCCATCCTGGTTAGTCAACAGACTGTTACTTGTTTTTCTTTACTATAAATAGACAAACCTTTATGAGCTTACATAATGATGCCCACCTGTGGATCTGTGATCTACATGCTTAAGAAATCAGCTTCTTTCCCTAAAAGGCTACAACACCAATCACACACATTTTAAATTTAGTCTATGAATTTCAAGGTTTATGGTTGTCAGATTCAACCAATAAAAATATGGAATGGCCAACATCTTTTGCCTGTGGGCCATGTCTGTCTCCTCTCTATCAAGAGGCAGTTCTTTGTCCCCCTCCAGGACAAATGCCCCTTTCCCCTTTCTTCCTCTCTTTATTGCTCCCCCATTTTTTTGATTCATGACCTTTATGGAAGATGAGACTATGAAGGGTAGAAAAATTTCATTACCTTGTCTATCCCAGGTACAAGGCTGAGGCTATTAGAAGACAAGTTCATAATAAGGTCATAGGTTATTAAACATAATTTTTATTTATATATATATATATATTTATTTTTCTGAGTCAGTGTCTCAAGGCTCAGCTAGCCTTAAACTCACTTCAACAAGGACCCTCTCTCCACCTCTCTTCAAAATCACAGGTCTCTCCTACACCACATCTAACCTTTCCACTCAGTCAGGTCATAAAAATTGTACTACTGAATTTAAAGTCACAGAGTAACATCATCCATTAATAGTTGGTGCTTTCAATAACTCAATTTCCAATAGATAGGTCATTTGGACAAAAAATAGACAGAGAAACATCAACATTAATTGACATCTTGCATCAAATAGACTTAACAAATAGCTATAGAATATTCCACCCAAACACGAAGAAATATGCATTCTACTTAGCAACATAAGAAAACATTTCCAAAATATACAACATCCTAGAACACACACAAAAAATCTTTACAAATTCAAAATTATTTAAGTTAATGAATTCCAGTGGATACATCTCCAAAACACTTTCCACACCCAAGGTGGAAAGAGTGGCTGGAAGAAGAGGTAGATGCTCAGGGAGTTTGCCGTGAGACTGTATCTCCTAGTAATGTCAGACACTACACCAACAAAGTATCACAGACAACATGAGCTGAACAAGATGAGAACAATAGACATGCCAAAGTAGACAGGGAAAAGTCAATGAGGCCTTAATCCTACACGAAGAACTACGGGCAAAGGTGAAATGCTGAGGGCTGGAGAGATAGTCTTCCCTGGAAAGAGCACACCAATTGGTTATCCAACAACAAATGGTCTGCCCTGAAGACAAGCATGCAAGTAACACTCTGTGTGTGTATGTGTGTGTGCTCATGTGCACATGCATAGCAACTGATAAAGTTAGGGGCCATAAATGTAGAAGAGAGAAAGGATGGGTATATGAAACAGTGTAGAGGTAGAAAAGCATAGGGAAAAATGATGTAATCATATTATAATCTCAAAAAGACAAAAAAAGAGATGTCTCTGTGAAAAAAAAATCACATGTGTTGTCCCTGTCTTTCCCAGCCTACATTAAAGAGGTGACTAAGATAAACATTACCCTTCTCTCTTAATTTCAACAAATAACATCAAATGGCTATTTAAATTATGAGCTTGCAGAGGGATTTGGTTGGTAAAGGCAAAGTCTGAGCCTTCTATAGGAAATAATTACCCGACCAAGAAGCACTTGGTTTCCTTTATGAAGTCTTAGAAGCCACTTTACAATTACACAGCAAGCCGACCTACTTTTCTGTGGGGTGTTTAGGAATAGGAATGAACCGGTGGGATGTCTTTAGTTTTCCATGTCCAGGCAGAAGGGTACTATGAATAGAATGTGGAAAAAAAAAAGACTAGGGCTCAGCGAGCCTGGAAATCATGAGTGGTATAAAGCAAGCAGCTTGCTATTCTGACCTTATGCTAAAGCAGGGCCATACAGCTCTCACAAAGGGACCAACAGACTTTTTAGACATCCATCATTAACCAAGTCATTAGTGGGGTACACCATTTATGTAAGCACTGGGGTTGACCCACATTCAGTTCTAGAATGTATAAAAGAAGGGCTGAGCTCAGAAACCAACCACACCAAAGGGCACCTCACAGTGGGTTGCTCCACCATAGCCTGGGGAGTCCGAGCCTGTTGCTGAGGTGTGGTGAGTGTGGCATTAGGTCAGAGGACTGGCAGAGCAGAA
>LOEQ01002844.1:79280-94512 GCA_001685075.1 Bramus lutescens | reverse complement strand
AGGATGGCAACAAACAGAGGGAGCTGCTGTCACAACAACACTCTGTAAACACTATTTGCTTATTTATTTTCAATTATGTATATGTTCGTGCATGAGTATATGGGCATAGGTACCTGTGGAAGCCAAAAGCATCTATCTGAAAATGCATGCAGGAAACTGAACTCAGGTCCTCAGCGAGCACAGTATACACTGATGAGCCATCATCTCTCCAGCCCCCACCAACTGTTTCCAAAGCTTCATCTGGCTTTTCACCCCCAGGGAGCTTTATCTCTCTATTATAAGTAGTCAAAGATAATTTTTCATCTTCACCCTCCTTGATTTGCCTTTCTTAATACTGGAGATCTGAAGAAAGTTCTGGAACATTTCTTAGAGATTTAGGTTTGGGTGTTTATCCCAAAAGTCCTCAAAGTTAACAATCATTTGAAAGGTGTGTGGGCAACCAGTGTGCCCTAATAAAAAAGCATAACTGATGAAACCAACTGTCATACATAAATTCATCTTCAAATCACTGATATTAAGAAATATTTCAATATCAGGGTAGATCAGTAGTTCTTGCTTAAGAGGAGTGTTGACCACCAGGGGATAGTTAGCAATCGTGTAGATTTTTTTCTTTTTGCCACTTCTGAGGGTGCTTCTGGCATCTAAACAGTAGAGGTCAAGAATCCAACCCCACAATGCGGAGAACAGAATTGTCCAGGCACAACATCAGCAGCATTGTATCCTGCTGACCAGAGAGAGCCTGAATTCGATTATATTACATTTAAATTACTTCAGTGTAGTTGAGGATGCAGAAAGATGATTTGAGAAAGTTTTACGACAGAGAAATTATACCTAAATTAGGATGTCGGCACATATGCTGCAGGATGTGAGGGAAGAACCCTGTCAGGGCCAAATGGGGTGTGCAGCAAAGAATTCAAGGAGGAGGTGAGGCTTCATCTGGGCTTTAACGATTACCTAAGCAGAGAGGAGTCGTTGCTATTGGAGAAGGGCGCACCTCACAACTAGGGAAGTTCACAGATATACAGCAGCAATTCCACTGCTCCAGTTCCATGTGAATCACAGAGGGGGAGACTTCAGGGTGTAAGCAAGAGCCAGGGTTTCCCTCTCCTTTCCTGTACCTTCTGTATCCAATGAATTGTGCTCTGGTAGTCAGACTTGCAGCGAGGAACACTGTGAGAGGACTTGCCAGTTGTAAGTAGAGTCTAGGAGTCTCAGGGGCTTCTGTTACGGTGACTGTGCTGGCTGGGTCTATGTCAACTTGACCCAACCTAGAGTCACCTTAGAGGAGGGAATCCTAATTGGGAAAATGCCTTCATAAGATCAGGCTGTGGACAGGCAAGGCTATAGGGCATTTTATTAGTTATTGTTTTTGATGTGGAAGGACCCAATTTATTATGGATAGTGACACTTTGAGTTGGTGGTCCATGGTACTATAAAGAAGCAGGCTGTTCAAGCCTGTCTGGGGGGGCCGGGTAAGCCAGTAAACAGCACTCCTCTGTAGCCTCTATGTCAGCTCCAGCCTCCACATTTCTTACCTGCTTGAGTTCTTGCCCTGACTTCCATCAGTGCTGGACTGTTACCTGGAAATATAAGTAAAACAAATATTCCACCCCAAGTAGTTTTTGGTCATGGTGCTTCTTCGCAACTATAGAAACCCTAACTAAGACAGTGGTTTGGCAGGGACTTATTCTATAAGAGCTGGGCCAGTGTATCCTATTTCATCTAGTTTGTTCTTCATAACAAGATGCCATAAGCTGAGGCTTATAAGAAATAGGAATTTATTTCTAACATCTAGAGGACAAGGAGTCTGATATTGCTGTGATGGTGGATTAGGTGTCTCCTGAGTGTCCACTTGCTGCTCATAGACAGGATCTTCTCCCCTGCCTCACATGGCAGGAGGGATAAAGGTCATTTTTGTAAGTCAGTAATGCTGCAGGAGAAGGTTCCACCCTTGTGACCTAAACATCTCCAGAGGCCACACCTCCAACTTTACTTTGGGATCAGATATTAACATGGGAATTTTAAGAGGAAATAAACATTAAGTCTGTACTAGCTAATCTAAACTTCAAATTTTCCGTTTCTTCAAAAATATCCTGTAGTTGAGAACATGGAACTCTAACTCATCTGAGCTCATTAGCAGCATCTATACACCTCTCTCTCTCTCTCTCTCTCTCTCTCTCTCTCCATATATATATCTTATTGCTCAGTAGCAAAAACTGTGTGACTCCCAATAATTCTGACATTTCAGCCTGCTCAAAGACACAGGACTTTCCCACTTCATAATTAGTACATGTGGACACAGCGCAGTAGGGACAAGGTTGGGAAAAGGTGCTTGTGAAATTGAAAGCAGTGATAAATGTGGCTAGCCTTTTGCAGAGGGATCTCACCATAGAACACAGTGGCAGTGACATTTTCCAACTTTTTACTCATTAAGCCAGAATTTATTTTCAGGTAGAAGGGTTTCGTATCAGCAGTGGGATGAAATTTTTTCTATAGCTGGTTTGGACTACATGAATATCATTAGGTTTCTGTTTAGTGGCTCCAGTAGTAATTAGATTACAGATAATAATAAGTAGTGCTCATAGTGATTGGCTGTCCAGAAACCAGTGATCTGTACATCCACAGAAGTGAAAACCAAGACTCGGGAGACTAGGGGGAGGGGAATAAATTAGTAATTCCTGTTTCATGACTAGAATGCTCTGATCTCAGAAATCCATTACACATTCTGGAATTCAATAGGGACAGCCACCCTAAGAAAGGCAAAACATCTGCTCAGCTTTTTGCACCTGCCTCTTTCCTCTTTTCTCTGATGCTCCTTTCTTTAGACATTTCTCCCATTTTGACTGTGTCACTGTCAGGCTTACCTGGCAGAGAGAAATGCCCTGTGTGTGATAATGGGCCTTGGCTCTCAAGCTGAGAGACCGTCACTGTGAGGGCACGGCTCTTGTGGTGTAGCTTAAGTTCCCCAAAAGCTTGTCTCACGCAGATGTGACCCCATGGTACTTTTTCCTTTCCTGACACTTCTCCTCGGCCCTCCTTGCCCTTTTTTGCTGCTACCATTTCTACGGCTTCTGTGACTTTGGTTCCCATTCAGGAGCATGGTGAGTGAGTCATTTTCCTCCCTTACTCCCCAGAGCCACTGGGGATGACATCAGAGATGAGGGGGAGAGAAACTGTGGCATCTCCAGAGACATACTTAGCAGAGGAGGGCATCCTCCACATATAGCCTGCCAGGAAATGAGGCCCTAGAAATGAGCATCAGAGTGACGTGAGACATAGGGATCGGGGGACTTAGGCTGACCTTGTTCTCCTCGATGGACAAACTGCTGGTTTTGACTGCTTTGGTGTTATTTTTGATTCTGGAATGAGGGACATGAGCCTGCTCAAAGAGCAATGAATTCTTTAAAGATTCTAAGGTGATGGTTAAACCACCCCCATTGTCATCACATTTAATCAACCAGGTATAATAAAAATCACTGCCTACCTGTGCTGATTTCCTACTGACTATTCCAGCTCTATTGAGAGGGTGACAAATACAATACACTTGTAAGGAGGGACTTATATTTTTCCTCATCTTTTAGTATCTCATATATATGTGTCACTAACTGTACTAACACATGCTGAAAAAAATCTCTTTACAGAAAATTCTATTTGATAACTGTAGATTTAATCACTCCTAATTACCCATATCTACTTAGTCAAATAATTCATTGATATATAAGGAAAATTAAACACTAACCTTAATTTTTTAATGTTCAAAATTAGACGAGAGCTTTGGGAAATTGTTGGAGTGCTACAGGGTCTGTGGTGAGGATAAAACCTTCAGGAAAGGAAATCCCAGCTTGCTACAAGTTAATTACTCTTTCTTACTTAAACCTGCTAGCTACGGCCCGCCCTATCTCCACATTCCCAGGCCTTGCTCCAGAAACGCAGCTCCGCAACAGCTCTCTCTAGCAAGTCCCCGTCAACAAAGCACACCCCATGCCCCCACTCTCAGGCCTAGCTTCTAACTCAGCTCTCACGCCAGCATTCTTGCTGAGTTTGCTCCCAATCAGTCTTTCCAGTGTCATCTTCTTCCAATCTCAGCACCGGTCACACATCTCTTACGCTGGTCCAGCCTTTTCTAGGTGACACATCACTGCTGATTGTGGTGGGTGCAGCTTCCCTGTCACATAGAGAAGAAACTATGCCACAGCAGATCCATGGTCATCTGACTTCCCCAATCATTTACCCCACTCTTCCCCAGGGTTCTTTGAGCATTGAGCACAGGGGTTGTGTTACAGATGTATCAGTTGGAGTTGGGCAACCTGCCGTCTATTGTCTGCATTTTGACCAATTGTTGAGGTCTTTAATAGTCACTGTATACTGTAGAAAGAAATACTGTTGATGAGGAGGGGAGAGCCATACATTCTGTGGGTATTTAAAATGCAGGGGTTTTTTTTGTGTGTGTGAATTCCCAAAAATGTTAAAAATAAATTGACCATATCATCCGGTTATAACACTACACTAGGAACGCAAAAAAAAAAAATCAAAACACCCTGTGGGAGGAGAGAAGGATCTCTGGAGAGGTGGATATTAGGACATGGTGATATGGCGGGGAAAATGGGGGTAAGAGGACTTAACTGGGAAGAGAGGTCATCATGCAGACAGAAAGAGGGAGATGGAGAGGGGACAGGTAACTATCATCATGGATGTGTGGGATGTGTGAAAAAGCCATAGAGAGAAACATCATTTTATGTTTACTTAACAAACACACACACACACACAGTTTGTTCATTTTTGTGTTTGTTTGGCAGAATTTATGCCACTAGGGATGGCAATGACAATGACAATGCCCCCCCACCTCATGAGTCATCTTACAAATCCCCAGTCATTGGCATTCCTCCGTTTGAGTTGTTGTTTAGCTGAGTCAAACAGGTACCCACAGTCATACTGGCTGTTTCCATTGTCCTCCGTTTCCTCCCAGAACCAGAAGGTAAGATTCTCTTGCTGAAGACAACATACACTTCGAGCCCATGGTGTAGGATTAAGCCAGTAGTGACCTAGAAGCATCTGCCTGAGGCCTGGCTGAAGGTGAAATGCAAGCTGCAAGTGGAAAAAAACAATCAATAATTCAATCCAGCCATAAAATCTATGACTAAGGTATCTTTAAAGGTACAGTATTGGTACTTAACATCTTCATAATAACCAACAGTCACATAATTGGACTTAAGAACTACCACAATAGGAGGGCATTCATGTTTATATTGTAAACCAGCCAATTACCCATGGCTGGTGAAGTCATCAATTACCCATGGCTAGTGATGCCATGCAACCTAGAGGAGACCCTACTACTGCAACTTCCACAAACCACTATAATTTATAACTACAGTCAAAACACTTATTCTTACACCCAAAGCTACTCACCTTTGCTCCACAACAAAGAAACTTTTTATGGAGCAGATGGAGATATTATAGAAAGCTACAAGCTGGTCAAAATGCAGAGGACAATTGCTTGGTGTCCAAGTCCCCCAATTACGTTGTTGTTGGGGTTTCTGTCCTGCCCAGTTCCTGCAGTCGCTAAATTCCAAAGAAATCACACAGAGGTCTACATTAACAATAAACTGATTGGCCCATTAGTTCAGGCTTCTTATTAACTCTTATAACGTATATTAGCCCATTATTCTTGTCTATTATTAGCCACGTGGCTCAGTACCTTATTCAGTGGGGCAGTCACATCTGGTTTCTTCTGTGGCTGGGTCATGACTGCAGACCAAGCTTTCCTCTTCCCAGAATTCTCCTGTTCTTGTCGCCCTGCTTCTATTTCCTGCCTGGTTGTCCTGCCTATACTTTCTGCCTGGCTACTGGCCAATCAGCATTTTATTAAACTACAATTGATAGGGTACAGACCATTGTCCCACAACATTACGTCTGCAACATAACCTCAACACTTTAGGCTCACTTAACTTTAGGAAAAAAGAGGTGAAAATTTTAAGATCCAAAGGAGCAGGATTTAGGCTATGAGCCTGTGCCTTCTAGCTGTGACAGGGAAGCTACATGCACAAAATCTCAAACATGGCTGCTTAAGGAAGACCTGAACATTTCCAATAACAGTTGACATGTCAAGACAGATAGAAGAATCTCGCAGGGTCTCTTTCATAGATGAAGAGCTATAAGCAATTAACAACTGCCAAGAGAGGGTGAATCAGTCTTTCTCTGAAACAAGCCACCTGATTGGTTATCTAATACTAAGTACAGTTAGCCCTAAATTAGATGGATTCAGAAGGCATGTGTGTGTGTGTGTCCAAGAATTTGAGAGGGAGTAGGAAAGACACTAGAAGAATTGAAGAAGGTGGGAAATTGTATAAATACAGTAGTCATGTTTGAAATTCTAAAAATAAATTCAAATGTAAAACACAAACCAAGACAAAAACAGATGCCTATCAAATAACACACTGCTTCAACAGCTTTAAGGAAATGCCCGTTTCTTTAAGGCTATAGATGTGTCTTCAGATGCCATTTCCTGTCACCTCGTTTCCATGCCAGGTGACTCCACTCCGTGTTTGCTTCTCTTCTCAGTAGGGGGAGGGCTGCCAAAGCCAAGTGCTCATCGCATGCCTCTTGCTGCTGAACCGCCGGCCATGCTGCGTGTTGCGCTCTGTCCCTTTCACCATGAGGCTCTGCAGAGTAGGGTCAGTGCAAGGATTTGCAACAGTAACTTGTGAGTGCATACCAGCTTGGTGTACGGTGTTTGTGTGTTTGTTTGTTTGTTTGGCTTTAATTTTCCTTGATAGAAGACAGAGCAGTGCTCTGAAATTATACGCTGTTAAGCCTCCCAATGCCCCCTCCCCATATGAAGACGGGAATTTATAAGCCTCAAACCGACAATTAAAATGTTAAGCTACTCTATTAGCGTTTGTTGTTTAAATTTAGTTTCAGTACATGGACAGGTTTTTAATTAGAAAAGTGTGAAAACAAATGGAATCCTAAACAAATTTCTTATTTTGGGGTAGTCTTGTGACTAGAGCCTGAAAAGCTGCAAGATCTTGCCTTACTTTTGCAAAACTTTTTCTAATAGAAAAGAATTAAGAAAGTGTTTCTATTTGTAATAATGCATGTATGTTTAATATCACAGAGTGGACTCAACAGTTGCTGATTGAAAGTGGGCTCTTCTTGCTTCTGGGTTCATTCTGGATACCCTTCCAATTTAAAGTTGCATACTAACTTTACAAGTTTTCTTTTTATGAGATGAGAGGGGTGTTCTCTAAAGATCTTAACTTCAGTTCTTGACATGATCCATCAGTTACGGTTTCTGTTCCCCTTTCCTTCTTTGTGTGAGCCCCAATTCTGTTTCTCTGTAATAACTTGGACTGAGTTTCCGAAATCTTTCTCAATATGTCTGTCTATGACATCTAAAAGCAGAGATGTCGTGACATTCTCTACCCTTGTTCATTTCTGTCCTAGTTTTTCTGCAGTAGACATGGGTAGAAAGCATTGACTGTTGCTTGCTGACTCTGGGCAGCTGCTCTTTTTCTCATTTAGGACAATAAGAAAGCTGAAACCTGGAAGGTAAGGCCATGGTACTGGCTTGATCAAACTGAAGCATGTTTTTTCCATTGCTGACAAAGATGTCCGTTTCCCACTTTCTGATGTCATCTGGCTCCCCAGGGTCTGGAGAGATAAACAGAATCTGCCTGCTTCCCTGAGACCCTCATTCCTGAGAACATTATGGTTACATGAACATGGTGGCAGAGAGGACATGTGCAGGGGATGAGACAGTTGTCAGACTGACCCAGTGGCTCATACAAATGGAAGAACAAAAGGAAATTAAGTATAAGGCAGAGCCCACCTCTTGCTGAAGTATTCTCACTTGCATGTCAAAATTCCTACTGCTCCCTCAATTCAGGAAAGTTCACACTGGGAGCTCCTTTAGGAAGCATGGCCTGTTAGTGCTTCCTAAGTGTCCACCGCAATACATCTTTCCTAAAATTTTGTTATGATTTATTATGTACATATGCTTGTGTGAGTTAATGTGCACTATATACATGGCGAAGTCAATCAGTGTGGTTAGCAGCAAGCAAAACAGAATCACAGTGGGTTTACAAACATTTTTAAAAAGTCAGATGTGGTCACCTTCAGTGATAATATGCTTTGGGAAACAATGTATTTTAATATCTCAGAACATTAATAAAGAGTAGGCATAGAAAATATTACATTCTCTTGGAGAGAATCTTAAAATTTTTGAAATGATAACTACACACCATAATCAGTTATAAATTCTAAATAATTTCTTTTTTGCCTTGACTTCACTTGGAAACATTCAACTGAATTCAACAGAATTTAGCTTAAAACATCTTGGAAGGATCAAAGACAATATAAAATTAATCTATATGTTGCAGATTCTCATAGTAAAATGCTTCAAGCACACATATTTATTCTATTTGTTCTGCTTTTCCCTTCCTAATAGATTCAGGTTCTTTGGCTAGGACGCAAGACCTTGCACATCTTTGTGAAGAACAGACTCCAGAATCTGGATCACAGCAGAAACTAGGGTGATTTACTAATAAATGTTGACTTTGTGTGGGAGTTTGCTTAGATTTCTAAAGTTAAAACAATTTTGAATGTTTGTTTTATACTAACCAACCTCACTTAGCCTGTTAAGAGAATAACAAAGAAAAAACAGTATCTTCAAGTCTTCTCTCCCTCAAACCAAGATCAACATGATTACTAGGATAGCATCTAAAGGCAATTTGTTTTTTTAACTCTGCTCTGTTGACAACGAATATCACCCCATTTTATGTTCCTCTAGTCACAGGTTATCCATTCATAAGGACAAACAGCAAGTGACAGAACAAGAGATGTGATCCACAGGGCCTTGCCCAATTGTAATCAAAGAGGCTTTCTCTGGCTAATGGGAGCAGATGCAAAGACCCACAGCCAAACATGCAGCAGAGCTTGGGGAACCCCACAGCAGAGGGGAGGAAGGAGTGTAGGAACAAGAGGGGTCATGGACACTAGGACAACATGACTCACAGAATCAACTAAGCAAGTCCCATCGGGGCTCAAATCCTGAAGGGGCAACCCCGGAGCCTGCATAGGTCTGCTCTAGGTCCTCTGCATGTGTTTCATGGTTTGTGTAGCTTAGAATTCTTGTGAGAATCTTAGCAGTGGGAGTAGGGGTGGGTCTGACGCTTTGGCCTACTTTTGAGACCCTTTTCCTCCTACTGGGTTGCCTTGTCCAGTCTTGATATGAGGGTTTGTGCCTGGTCTTATTGCATCTTGTTATGCTATGTCCAGTTGTTATCCGGGGAGGTCTGCTCTCTTCTCAAGGGTGAGGGATGGCGTGTACACACTTCCCATCACCAGCTCCCCTTTCATCCAGATCCACTCCTCCTCCCTGTTACAAAGAGCATTCAATTAAATACATGAAAAGTTACAATTTGACCAAATATTTTTAATTAATATTCCTAAAGTTCTAAAACTGTATTTGACTGTTGTTGACCCTAAATTATCACTGACAGGTAAAGATACATTAATAGTGTCATCACAGGGAAAGCCTTACATTTAATTTGATAATCAGAATTTCATAAAATATATCAAAAGGTGGGTGTTAGAAAACATAGGTGGAAAAATACACCTTGACAACTGCACCAAATAAGACACTCTCCAGCACTAGGCAGTGGGATGCTGGTGCAGTCCACTTGCTCTTTGGGAACTCAGCCTGTCCATCTGGTCATCTAACGGGAAGCCTGAAGTCTGTGGGTGATCTCACCGACCATATGTGCCATAATACCTAGAACAACTGGGGCTTGGGTAATGACACAGCAAGAGCCTAAATTTGGATTTAACCTGTTTGTGTCGAGCAGAACCTAAACCTCACAGTTATTTTTGCACATTGCTCACTTTGTTTATCACTAATGTTGAAGTGGGGATGCAAAAACATATCCCTCTCCAACAGTGGTCAGCTGCAAGCAAGCCGCTTTAACCAATACCGTGGTTTTGGTTCTGTGGAATTTTTTTTAAAGTGGAAAATAATCTTGTAATTATCTTTGTACTGGGAAGTATTAAGGCCAGAATCCATTGGGGGTTGGCACTGGAAGTGTAGCTATAAATGTCCTGGACAAGACTCAGAGCTGAGATAAGAAAGCAAGAAGACACAGTAGTTGGGATGTGGCAGAAGCCTATAGGGAGTGATTAAACACAGAGCAGGCGTGAAGAAATTCAAAACAGATGGGAAATCAAGACCTAGTGTGATGGTCTTCGAGGCTGTGGGCTGAGTGAGCTCATTCTGTTTGCCCCCCCATGTGTGCTCTTTGGAAAGACGGGATCTCATTTAGATGCTGTCATCTTCATGCACACTAGCACCGTTTGTAAATACAGTGTCCATCACAGAGGAATTTGGCACTGGAGACAGCAATGTAAGAGAGTGTTCTGAACTTTGTGTCTTTGTCAAATCTGTTAAAAAATGTCAATTAGTAAATGTGTTTTATCTACAATTTCATGTTTTAATCAAGAGGCGTGATTAACAAATTGTCAATAATACAAAGAAACTTAGATTTAAGATTGTTATAGCAGTTAGAGAGATGACTCTGTTATTAAGAGCACTTTGCTACTTTTCCAAAGGACCAGAATTGAGGTTTTATAGCACACATATTGAACAACTCTCAGCCACCTGCAACTCCAGCTCCAAGGCATCAAGCCTCCTCTCCTAGCCTTCACACCTGTAAGCATTGCACATACACACACACACACACACATACACACACACTTAAATTTTTTAATGGATTGATAAAGATTATGCTATAAAATGAAGAAAAAATCTTTACATGGAAGGCAAACAAGGAAGTATCTTTAAAATGGCTGATGTACTCATTGTGAAAAGAATTTCAACAGCTCTGAAGAGAGTGACGGGCTGTTTTCCATCTAGAGAATCATTTTCCATCTCAATATCTTTGCAAACAATTTGCACTGGATTAAGAAGCATTAAGTCTGATCCTCCCTTCTTAGACTTCACATACCAAAGACTACATCTGATTGTGTAGAAGCAACTTGAAAGTCCAATTAAGCATTATGTAAATACCAATATCTGGGGGTTTGTTTTGTTTTTACAGGTTAGTAATCAGAAGAATAAAGGAATTCCATTTCATTTGTATAATATTGCTTCAGGTTCTAGGCTGGCCTGGTATCTAAAACCTGGCTAATCTGGCAGGGAGATGTTACATTTACTTTTGCACTGTATTTTAAGGTGGTTAGGTTTTTTTTTCTTTATTTCTTTTCCTGAAATGAAGTGAGAACATTTGTGTAGCATTAACTTTTATATTCAAAATCTACATGTCACCTTTAATGATGATCACAAAAGGAGGCAACTCATTCCTTGGTGTTTAAAAGGTTCTGAGCATGTTAATCATTGAATTCTCTCCATAAATATTTTCCAATTATAGCTATTATATTCCCATTATGATGATTTTTTTTCTGTATTTCAGGAAGTGATATGGGAAATGAAACCTAGCATAAACCTGACTTATTTATGTAGCAATGATGTCAACTGAAAAAGGTGCTTCTGTAACTGGGTCCAGCCCCCAAAGACTGTTTCATACTGAAAGAGGATTCTCTGTGTTTTAGGTAGGCAGCTTTGGCTAAGGGGACAAGATCACACTTGAACTCAAGATGGATAGGTGCAATGGAATGACCTATCCATAGTGTCTGGGAGATGGCGTGATCAATAAAGAGCTTGCCTCACATGCATGAGGGCCCAGGTGTGGATCCATTGGTTCAAACTGGCACAGCTGTGCCATTACATGTAATTCCAAGGCCAGTGAGATAAATCTCGGGGTTTACTGGGAGTCAGTCTAGACAAAGCAAGCACCTGGTTCACTCAGCATCTCTCACAAAAATAATACAGAAAGCAATTAAGAGATACACCTGATTTTAAACTCTGGCCTCATCACACAGGCACATAAATGCAATGCACCCGTACCACACTCTGCCTAACATGTACACACACACACAAACACACACACAGAGAATTAAATAAAAATGACAATGAGTAAGTACAAATATGAAAATATGGCCAATGAACCACATGTGCAAACAAAGAAAAGACTCCAGGATAAACACTTCTACACCAACAGTCCTATGGCATTTCTTTGAAGTTTGTGGCAGAATTCTAAAAATATATATTTCTGGATCCATTCACAGATGTTTACTTATTAACTACAGCCCAGACAGAGAACAGAAATCACCTGAGTCATTTGAGTGAGAAAATTTAATAGTTAACTAGGTTTGCAGATATTAAGTAGGGTCTAGTTAATGTCACAATTACCACAGTGAACATCAAGGACAGAATGGAACCCAATAAACTCAGAGAAAAAAAAAGTTAAGGGGATGTTTACAAAGACATGATCGCCCCAGAGGCAGGATAGATTGGAACCTAAGTTTTGTTAATTCATGTGACTCAAAGAAATTCTTAAAATGTGTGTTTAAAAACCGAGAGAGAAACTCTGATGAATGATAATGGAATCCAATCTAAGGAGCAGGCCTGTTGCACTATGATGGTCAGAGGTACAAAAAACATGCGACACATTTGCCTATCAGACGTGTCTAACTTGGCAGAAGCAGAAAAACGGGGAGCATGTAAGAGCATGTTGCAGCGTGCGTAGGACTCAGACCAGAGGGAACATTATAAAACACAGCTGTGGGACATGTGTTATCCTGCCGCATTTTCAGTGTATGTTAAAACACTTTTTCCGTGGGAGATTTATGGTGGGAAACATTCCTTAGAAAGACAACTTTTGTGAAATGAACTTCCTAGAGACACACAGTCTAAAATTTCACTTTTTTCATCTTTCCCAACATTCCATATTTTCTTTATTCTGTAAATGTCATTAACCTATCAATAATGTATATAGTATATTTGGTGTATTGTCTCACTTCCCTACTTGCAAAGCCCCGTTCTCTGCTTTTAGGTCCATCCCCAGGACCTAGACAAATGCTTATTACTACCCATACACTATATATATTGAACAAAGAAGTAAAAATATAATTGGCAAGGCTGGGGGATGACTCAGTAACTAAATCCTTACTACAGAAGCATGAGGATCTAAGTTTGATCCCTAGCTTAAGAACCTGAGTTAATCCGAACACCCACCTAAAAGCCAGGTGTGGCTGCCTGGAGAGAGGATGATCCCTGGAGCCTGTGTGGCTGGACTGGCAAATTCCTGGCTTAGTGAGGGATTCTGTCTCAAAAATAAACCAGGAAGAGATTGAAGGAGCCACCTTGTCTTTCTTTAGGTGTTTTCTCAGTCATGGAAAACATTTGGATAGTGAAGGAGTAGCTGGGATCTTTTATTCCAGTGACTCGGAAATAATAGGACGATCGTGGAGTGACTTGTTACTATTTTTATGATCTTATTATGTCTGAGTAGTGCATGCCAGGAAAATCTTTCTATGGCTCTTTTATAGTAGTATAGTGGGTTTTTGCTGAAACATGTTGCTCTCTTAATAGAAATCCCAAAGGAGACATACGCCTACAGTCTTAGCATTCAGGAGGCTGAGATAATGAGAGTTGTAAGTTAGAGGCCAACCTGGGTTACAGAGTGAGACTTTGTATCCCCCCAAAACAATAATATTGTAAAAATAATAGAAAATACAATGGTACATCTCCTGCAGACTTTTAATGTGAGCGTTTCATAGATGCACTAGTGCCAGAGAGCATAGTTAAAAATTATTCAAATCTCCATCATCAACAGCATGAAATGCATAGTACAAATGTGGTAGAAATGACATTCCGTGGGTGTGATCAGAAAGGACATCGATTTCAGGAAGAGCCAAATTCCCTGTAAGAGCACCTTTTTCTAAGCCTGTTATATAACGTGACAGTGATCTAACACAGCTTGGTATTGACTGGGGAAGAAGTCATCACTAACAGCTAAAGAACAACCCACAGCACTGTTAATCCTGTGTGCCTAACTGCTTCATGGCCAGTCTGTAATTGGCACTCGCTTTTGTGGAAAGCATGAGGCTTATATTCAGCTTGAGCATCAGTTGTCTTGGGAATTTTTCAAAGCTGCGATGTCCGTACTGTATAGGCACAACATTTAAGTCAGAAGCTTGAGAGGTTAAATGAAAGCATTCAATTTTTTTTAATCTCGATATAATTTAAATGTTATCCCTCCTTCATGGGTTCATGAAAAATGCCATGTAATATAGAAAATATATCTATTTTCTCAGTTTAATCTCGAATAAAGTTGCTCTTTATGTAAGATTTGTACCTTTTCAAGAAACATTGGCATCATATTAGTATATGTGAAAACATTCGTGCGCATAATTTATGCCAAACCTCTCATGTATGACAGTCTGAAGGGATAAATATAAAATCACATCTCATTTGCTTTTTTTCCATTTTTTTCTTGTTTACTATGAAGTGAACATCTGTTTGGATGGTTATTTAAAGGTCAGAGAGCAGGCTTGTTCTTAGTGGTTAAGGATAATTCAAATCAACGATTGGGGCCAAATGCCCTAAGAGGAGAGGGAAAAGGCGTTTGGGGAGATGAGTCACTTTTTAAGCAGAATCTCGGGTTTATCTGCTCTCACTGTGGCCTTGTGCTTTGATATCAAAGTTTACTAAGGCAGTGATGTGGACAAATGTGATTCTGGAATTTCGAAGTCCTGGGAGTCAATATTGACCCTGCTGTCTTTTCTGGTACTGTCCTCCTGGTCTGTGTGTTCCTTGTGCGTTTACAGTCTGTACACACTTGTGTCTCTGCTGTTCTTATGTGAACACTCATAAAAGCAGCTCAGGACCTATTCATTTTAACTTGACTCTATTTTCAAAGACTCTAAAAATCTTAAATAAAGTCACAAGTTAGGTCTCTAAGATATGGATTAAGATTGGAATGTAGCCAACCACACTGAACCTTATAGAAGAGAAAGTGGGAAGTACACTTGAATGCATCTGCACAGGAGACCACTTTCTAAATATAACCCCAGCAGCAAAGACACTGAGAGAAACAATTAATAAATAGGACCTTCTGAAACTAAAAAGCTTCTATAAAGCAAAGGACATGGTCAACAAGACAAAATGATAGCCTACAGAATGGGAAAAGATCTTTACTATCCCCACATCAGACAGAGTTCTGATCTCCAAAATATACAAAGAACTCAAAAATTGGTCATCAAAAAAAACATAATCAATAAAAACATGGAGTACAGACCTAAACAGAGAACTCTCAACAGAGGAATCTAAAATGGCTGA
>LOEQ01002844.1:66119-77251 GCA_001685075.1 Bramus lutescens | reverse complement strand
GTTTACCCACCTATACTTCCTGCCTGGCCAATCAACATTTATTTAAAACATGATTGACAGAATACAGACAATTCTACTGCACCAGGTCTATGTGATGGCTAAACAGAAAAGAGGGTGTGATTTCACACCTAGGACCAGGGCCCTGGAATCTGTGTGGAATGAGAGCACTGATTCCAAAAGCTGTTGTCTGATCTTCACACATGAATGTGTACACACAAAAAAACGAATAAATAGACAAATGTAATTAAATTTTTTTGAGTCCATATTGGAAGGGAAAGGTGGAAAAACAAGCCTGTAGTCAGCACATGATGGTTGTAGCATCAGTAGCTGCACTTGGAAAGAAACAGGAAAGGCAGGCAGTGTACACGATGCTTTTTTTCTCAGGTTTCTCTGTATGTGAGCTGCCCTCTGGAAGGTGATACCCACCTGGAGAATGGGCCTTCCCTTTTATCTAATCCCTTTCAGAAACATTGCCAGAGGTTTGTCTTTCAGGTGATTCAAAATCACAGCAAGATGAGAACCATCACAGTGGTGTATTTAATATTTAATATTAATACATGTACTAAAAGCTTATTAGCTAAAGATCACATATAACAGCATTATACTTAGGGGTAACTGAATGGAGGAGTAATCCAGGGTGTGTGTGGCCTTGTTCATCATTCTCAGTTTAGTAAATATACCAAATCAGTAAAAATCTATTTCTGCTTCTTACTCTGGAATAAGCATAATTATACTTTTAATTCATTTCTGACCTAGAAGTCACCTGTCTTTTGCCAGCATCAATACAATGATCTCAAGCAAGCTTGTTACCTTACAAACTGGGTAAAATTTCCCTTGTAATATTTCCTAATTCTATTACAAACATTTTGAAGATAAACTAGTCTGATTAATGTGCAAAGAAAAGTTTGTAGTAAAAAATAGAGGATTTTTATTTCATAAATGGTCTGTATAGAAAATGGTTATTTAAATGCTGTCTCTATTACAGCAAGTCATTTAAATGCTACTATGAAGACAAAGAATATATAAAGACAAAGCCAGAGAGAG
The DNA here is from genome assembly GCA_001685075.1 of Bramus lutescens. NCBI lineage: Eukaryota > Metazoa > Chordata > Mammalia > Rodentia > Cricetidae > Bramus > Bramus lutescens. The sequence continues at coordinate 76,207 of LOEQ01002844.1, read as the reverse complement.
CCAAGAACCACTTAAAGAAAAACAGAAAAATCAAGGTGTAGATATGCTCCTCTTAAAAACTGTCTTACTGGGGCATGGAGAGATGATGGCTCAGTAGCTTAGAGTACTCACTATTTTTTCAAAATACCTGGCTAAGTTCCCAGGGCCTTCAGGACTACTTACAACTACCTGTAATTCCAGTTCCAGAAGTTCTGACATCCTTTTCAGGTAGCTATGGGCAACTACACACCAAGATAAATTCATGCAGACACATTTAATTAATTAATTAAATCTTTAACTGGCTTTCTAGAGGACTAGAATGGGGGTCTAGTGTGAGTTGTTAAACATAAGATGCCATGAGGGGACCAGCGAGATGGTCCAAGGGATAACAGCATTTGCTGTTATGAAAATACTTAAGTCAAAATCTCCAGGACCTATATAAAAAGCTAGGTGTGGCTGCACATGCACATTTGCACCCCCAGCACTGTGGAATACAAAGACAGGATAATATTTAGGCTTGCTGGCTCTCGACTCTATAGGGTTTTTTTTGAAGGACCTTGTCCTTGTTTGGTGGGATAAGGCAGAGAGTGATAGAGCCAGACCCCTGACGTACTCTTCAGGCCCCTGCACACATGCCTCACTGATACACCCACAGACACACAAGCACATACAGCACACACACTCACACATAAGAGATAGCACGAGGAAGCTAGACAGAGGCAGAGGACAGTAGGCAACAGTGAATAATGACATGGGAGTATCTCCTACTGAAATCCAACCACCTTTGACTTGTCTTTTTATGCCCAGAGCAAAACACATACACTTAATCACATCTTTTTAAAAATTTAAAAGAATTTCATCCATGCCAATAATGCTTTATTATTATTATTATTAAATCCACACCTATTTCCTTTTCTTGAGTCCCTCCCCTAATCTCTTCACCACTATTCTTTCCTTACCTTATATTTTCTAGATCTAGCCCACTGGGTCCACTTAGTTCTAGAAGCCAGTATGTGCATGGGGATATGGCCCTCTATTGGAACATGGCTAGCCTATCAGGGGCCATGTCCTTGAAGAAAGCTGATTCTTCATCTCCAAGCATCCAATAGCTCCTCAGCTAGGGCTGGGACTTCATAACAAGTTCATTCCTCCATGTTGAGATTTTTGTCTTATTCATGTTGTAACAGGACTGGAGAGATGGCTCAGTGGTTAAGAGCCCTGCCTGTTATTCCAAAGGGCCTGAGTTCAATTCCCAGCAATCACACAGTGGCTCACAACCATCTGTAATGAGTTCTGGTGCCCTCTTGAAGAAGAGATCTAGTCAGTCATCCTAATCAATTTAGACCATGAAATCTAATACGGACAAGTTCAACAGAACCACCATATACGGGCTGCCCATGCATGATTCAGCATTGCCAAGACACAAATTGCATTCAATTTCATTTGCGTGTTTTATCAATCACTGTGAATTTTTACATGCAACTGCCCTGTTGTTTCAGGTAAACACTTCTCCACTGTGGTCATCTACTTATCTTTGTCTTTTGCACTCTTTCTGCTCCCTCTTCCTCAATGATCCCAGACACTTGGGAGTACAGGTATAACATAGACGATCCATGTAGGGCTGAGTACTCCTCAGTCTTTATACTCTTCGTGCTGACCAGCGGTGACCTCATTTTAATTTCCATCTACTGAAATAAAAAAGCTTTGATGAGGTTATATACTAATCTCTCGGGATAACAAGAAGCTGTTACATGTCTGTAACATGCTGTCTATTTAGCAGAATACAGTAGCAGTTTCTCCCCTCGGGCCTGTGATCTATCTAACCACGGGAGCATCCGGTAAGTCCTATCACAACATGCTTGGTGACCCTCATACCCTTTGTACCACTGTTGCACCAGTGGGTGTATCTTCCAGACATGTCCTCATGGTAGTTCACTGGGTCACAGCCCCAGTAGTGAATGTAGCACCACTCAGCACTATGAAAACTAGCATGCAAACAGGGAATCTCAGGGTTGGCGCCAGCATGATTTCTCCCTATCTGATGTCAAGTCTGAGATGTCTTTGGCAGTAGAACCTTATCATTAAGTTCTGAAGGATAATCAAGAACCAAGGCCTGTAAAGTTTGGAGGTCTCTGGGACCCCAATAACCAACAATTCCAAAGGAGTTATCCAGCACTGGACGTTTTGCTTGATAGCCTATGGCATCTGGGAGAGGAATTGTCTCCTAGAGAAGCTACACACACACACACACACACACACACACACACACACACATCCTACATATACAAAGTGTCTTCAGTAGTAGATTTCAAAGATCTTTAGTGTTAACAACCCCTCCCAATACCCATATCGCTAATCTGAAATTTGAAGGTGTACTATTAACCTTACTTTATATTTCATGTTTCAGTTTTGGTTGGTCTTTTCTAAATTGAACATTTAAATATGAAAGCCAATTAATGTTAGTTCACCATTCTTTTTTTTTTAAGAACTTTTGGATATTATCATAGGAGTTTTTAGCCTGTTCTTGTCCCTTTAATTTATGGTTCAAAATGTTCATTGTAACTCATTTAATGATTTCTTTTCCCAATTACTAATCCCTTTAGAGCTGACAGCTGTATCATGAGTACCAATTCCATCATTATGATACCCAAGTGTGTCCTTCGGGAGAGAATAGGAGAGGAAAAGCATCTAGATATTTTCCCTGGAGTGAATTCTAAATATATTATGGTCAAGACTAACAAGATGGAGTAACAGAAACTCTTATCTCTAGACTCTTTGTAATGCTAAAGATACTATTTGGTTGAGAACATATTAAAAAGCTTTAAAATTTATAATTTAACCTAGAATTTTACTTTTATCGTTATAAGATTTTTAAAGTACCCCTAAGAAAACAAACAGAAAATGCAATTCTGTGGGTTTGTGTTGTCATGGATGTTGTTGGGTCTTGCCATGTTGTTCTGGCTGATCTTGAGTTCTGGAATTTAAGAGATCCTCCTCTCTGGCCACAACCCCTGAATGCCATGAAAACAGTTGTACATGTCTAGCTATTCTCTTATCTACAAGAATTAACTTTAAGTTGTAAGAGAAACTCTTAATTGAGATACTATTTGAGTTAATGTAACCCTATGTTATGTTTAACCGAGCATGCACCTGATTCTTTTTAAATTATTCCTTGACAATTTCATACATGTATATAATACATGTTGATCATAAATACCCCAATTGTTATCTCCTATCTCTTACCAGTTACATGCCCAGCTGCTGTTTCTTCACATGGTCCCTTCCTGCTTTTGTATATTTTTTTAAAAAAATTATGAATCAGTGCTGAAAATCACAAAGCTATCAAGATTCAAAATGAACCATTTCAAAACTATACTATTACAAAATACCTCAGGAGATGAATATAAGCAAAACTTCTGAATAAAAGTAAAGTTGAGGGGTGAATATGATCAGAATATTTTGTATGTATTTAAGACATTTTAAAAGAATCAATTTAAGATTTTTAAAATTGATTTTCTTTTGTCCGAAGAAGTACTGATTTTAATGACACAGGCTTTCCCCCCAGCAAACCACTTGAATTATTAGCTTTAACCACTTGCCACTGTATGAAAAATTTTAAAGATAATTTGTGAAAAAGACCAACTTCCATTAATATAAGATATGAACAAAAGCTCATGCCCAGGGAGCCTGGAAATGGAGGCGACTCTGTTCTGGTGGTGCACTCTATCACGTACCCTCAGTTCTAGGCTCAGATGGAAGCTGGGGCAGTGCTGGTGTGGAGAGATGTACGTGTGTCCATGTTTGTCTGTCCATCTGTTCATGTGTCCATGTCTGTCCATATGTTGTTCATCTGTCCATGTCTGTCCATCTGTTCATCTGTCCTTGTTCTCCCACCTCATGCTTTCTGGGTCAACCTCATCAAAGCTAGCAAGGGGAGTGCTACTTAGCAACCCTTAGCAACCTGGGGGTAGATCTCACAAGAGGCTCTGAATACACATGCTTGGGTTTCCACTCTACCTTCCTTTTTTATCACCCTCATCTATTTTCAGCTCTCATTTCCTCTACTGTGGGTTTGTGTAGTTTTTTAAATGCAGGAAAACCAATCTTTGCTTGACATGGAGAAGACAGAAAGAAAAGATTGGATAATAGGAAATTAAAAAATTTGTGGCAAAATCATAATGTAAGACACATTCAGGTCAAATAGTGTGTGTGTGTGTGTGTGTGTGTGTGTGTGTGTGTGGTGTAATGTAGTGTAATTGCTGCCTCTAGGTCTGTCTCCATTTGAATCACTCCACTCGTCTCTACTACTGGTCGACCTTTACCTGTTGACAACTTCTGATGTATTTGTGACTATCAAATGTTGAGCTATTTTTTCACTTTCAAGGTATTCGGCATTTTTGTAGATATTTGATCTTGCTCATTGCAAGTTGCATGTCACCCAAGGATAAAGACCATGATCTACTTCAAAAAGAGAATGTACAGCCTCTTGCATGTATTAAAAAGTTCTTGGATAAGTCCATTTGTACAGAAATTGGAAGGGAAATGTATAAATCTATTCTTCCAAAATGGCTTCTAAATTCACCTTTAAAATGAGAATCTGCATTAAGCACAGAACAGCAACATATGTATATTTTTTCCTAGGCAACTGGACCTGTAAACTCTTTCTGCAAGTGAACTGTGTCTTCTTTATTTTACCTAATTGCAGTAACTGTCACATGTGCCCAAAAGATGTTGATTTTTTTAAAAATCTGGTTATAGGTGACGTTAACTTTTGCTGCAAGCAACAGAATTCCAGATATAAAGCTAAAGAACAAATATGAAATCTTTACTCAGAGATATTAAAGAAGAAAGAAAAGACCAAACATTGAAAAGGTTAAAGACATGCTGTGTTGTCCTTGAATTAGAATGATTGAAGATTTTAATATCATATGTCTCAAAATAACTTATATGTTCAATGGAATTCACTAAGAATCTTCTGGAGAAAAATTGCTGATAGACAGCCAGTTCAAGAGCTAAATAAATGAATTTTAGAAACATAAATTCAAAGTTCAAGTTTATCATTACAAAAGAACCACAGACTTTTTTTGAATACTTGTCATGACTGTGAAATATCCTGCTAAATATCCGTAGTTAACTAAAGATGTATTGAAAGGGGATACAGAAAACTGATATTTTCTAAGATAATCAAAACAAAAAATCTTCAAAAGGAATTTGTATGGAGATACTCTCTCTATGTGAGTGGATAAAGCTGCTGCTCCAAGAAGCCAAAGTTTATTCACTAAAATTCCAGTGTCAAGTATAAGCTGCATTGCTATGAGTTTTTGGTCAGAGGGGCCCTGAAACTTCAAAACCTAACACAGACATATGCCAATGTTTGTGATGATTCTCCAGAACTGTTTGGTAAAACCCCATATCTGAATATGCTATGCCTGTTGGTTCTAGGACACAGACAAATCAAGAAAGAGCTGGGCTAGAGTCTTCTTTCTCCTAGCTAGCCTTCAGAGAGCCAGGAGAGAGTTAGTCAGACTACTGGGAGAAACTTTTCATCCTCAGTCCTAATCAGATCCTGTGTGTGACAATACCCAGCAGGCAGGGAAGACAAGGCCACTGGTGTCGCAGTGCCAAGTCTGTTATAAACGTTACGAACGGCCTTTTGATTAGATTGGGTGGCCATGCCGTGGGAAGGTGTTCGCATCTGGTACTGTAAACCAGACCAGCGTCCATAGCTGGAGAGTCAAAGGCCCACTTAGGAAAGCTACTGCTGCTGTGTTGCCAAATGGGCATTGTGTGCCTGTCCAGTTGCTATTTGAATGCTTGTGCCAGTAGAATCATCTTGCTGCTAGCTTTGGTGAGAGAAGCCTCTTATTTCTTTATATTGAGTAGTCAGTGGTTACTCCAGAGACTTATAACTTGTCAATAACAGGGAATAAATAACTATTGTATGACCAGCTATAAATGGGACATGTATAAATATTGATTTAGACCCAGAGAACATTGTAAAAGGGACAGAAAGAATGTAGGAACTGGAGGAAAAACAGAGAGTAGTATATGAGAAAGGTTGACTTCTGGACATGTTGCTCTATTGAGCTCACAGCTGCTTGGATTGCTTGCACAAGGGTTTCACAAAACTGGGCCTGTCAACATCCTGTCATGGAGTGGGGAAGGGCTTGTGGAGCCCTACCTCTCCCTGAAGATTTATATACAGGCAAAAATTGGTGGATGAGGGAGAGACTTTTCCTTCAGTAGTGTGGCTGCAGGTAAGATGCACAAGTTCTTGTGAAGAAACTCTCATGCTGCAATAAACAGCCAAAACGAAACACACTGAAATACACACACATGCACACACATACATACAAACATACACACATATATACACACATGTGCACACATACACTAAACACACATACAGACACATGTGCACACATGCAGATACACAAATATACAGACATATACACACTCACACATACACATACACACACATATGACATGAAATTGGACTGGTTATTAAGAGAGGACTAAGAGGTGTGGGAGGTGAGAATCCAGAGGTAAAGATGATTGATATCCATTATGTACATAAGTGAAAATATCGTAGTGAAACTGATTATTATGTATAACTAATATGTACTAAGAAAATACTAAAATTTTGAAAGTTACATTAGTTAGAAAGAGGCTGTTCTCAGTAAACATGTAAGAGAACATGAGACAGACTAGACAAAGACAAGGTAGAAAACCTATAATATCATATAGCATGATATCTCATACCATTTGAAAAAAAGTCTCATTATCTAACCTGAAAATAAGTATATGATTAAATAATCACTTCTTCCCAATGTTGTTTTATTACAATTGATTTCAGAAACTTTAAATAGCTGAATGGGGGCTGGGGAACAGCTCTGTAAGCAGAGTGCTTGGCTGGCATCTGAGTCTGGAACTCCGCAACCCACATTCTGAAACACAAAACGAAAAATTCTGAGTTCACCTGCAAGTACCTATGAGATCCATGCAGGGGAATGGAGGTGGGAGGACCTCTGGGACTGGAGCCAGCCGCTCCAGCCAAATCCTCAGTTCCACGTATTGTGGAAAATCTGTCTCAAAGAATAAGGTGAAGATCAACTGAGAAAGACACCTGATTTCCACTTATGACCTATAGTTGCACATGTCTATGTGTACCCACCCACACATGTCTAAACATACATGGACACAACCCACACACATAAAATAAAAATTAAAAACTAAATGGAAGACATAGAACTATGATCAAAAACAGAAGCAATGTGGAAGTCTGTTTTAGTGATCATAAATCCTTCATAGAAAGCTATCTTTGTCAGCAAATGGCTATAAACCTAGCACATGGAAAGGAGAAGTAGGAAAGTCAAGCCTTGGCTACATAGGAATCTAGAATCAATCCTGGGGTTTATGAGACCTTGTCTCTAAAATAAATGCAAAATTTTCAATAATAAAAACACTTAAAAGAAGTGTCATATTTTTATGAGTTTCATGTGTTAATATGTTCAGAGGTAAACCATGGTGTATTAGAAGACATGTTATTAGCATGCACAAGGAGCATTTTGTCATTACTATATAAAGAGTTAATAGCCAAAACTCATTAAATTTTGCAGGTAAGGTAATCAAAGGATGTCATGGCAGAGACTGCCAGCTGGGAAAACATTCCATCATTTTCTCCAAAAGAAACACAATTGTGCTTTGACTCATGGTTGAGTCTGTTCCAAGCCCCTTCTTGGTTCTAGAAGGGTATCTCTAGAAACTCCCCAGGGTGAGAAAGCTGTTTCTCCCCCCTCCCCCGCAGCCTTCCAGTTTTTGATGGAGCCTGGGTGCTGCTCCACCATCATCCATTCCTGAGGATCTTCTGGTAATGTTCAGCCTCAGCAACATCATTCGCGATGGTAAAGCCACCGAGATCAGGACCCTGATTCTTTCAGCCAGTCTGCCTTTTTTGCACTGCCTGCCAGCTTTGCTCCTACTAGATAGTCTGATGGTAATTCATTTCAGCCTTGGCTTGGCCACCACCTGCTTTAACAGCTCAGCTCAACCTAGTGCACAACCCACAAAGCTTAAAAGGGGGAGCACAAATGAATAACATTCACACAATGAGTATTCATCTTTAGGAATAATCGAGAATATCTAGAATGATGAAATATACAGATTTGACCTATAAAATATTATTTATCAGCCCTCTAGTATGAAATTAAATAAAAGAAAAATGGATAATTTGTGGCAAGGATTCAGGGAAATTACCATTATTACAAATGGCAACTAAGAATACACATCAATACCTCATCAGTAGTGTGTAATATACATTTTGGCAAGTCTTTTTCATTTTTAATCTAATCATCAAAGTAAACAGTGCTGATATTTATGTATAAAGATTGTCAAAGACAGAATCTGTAAACAACCTAAATGCCCTTCAACCAAAGAACAGATAAGGAAAATGTGGTACATTTACACAATGGAGTACTGCACAGTAGAAAAAAATAACGACATCTTGAAANTCTCCTGAGTAAATTGGGAGCATGGGGATCATGGGAGAGGGCTGAAGGGGAGGGGAGAAATAGGGAGGGGAGCAGAGAAAAATGTATAGCTCAATGAAATTAATTTTTAAAAATATGTTAGCTGCAATGTTCCATATGGTAAAAATAAAATTTGTAAGTAGATGAATGCTCTCCAACAAGCTAGATTCCTAACCTTTAGTGTAATCTTAGTTATAATCTCCATTCAAATTGTGTTTAGAAAGATTTAAACATCACATTTAAATACTCATCAAGTTTAATATAAAGTAGTAGTACATGAATGGAGTATAGATAATTCATCTAGTCTTTGAACTAAAGACTATAATTGTGGGTGCATAACTTTATATATACACATTCAAAAGGATATGCCTCAAAATTATATTTGATATAAAACTTCCATAATCTTCCTTTTATCTTCTTCAGCTTCTAGAATTCTTGAAGAAGATATTCACTCAATCTATAATCAGAAAAAGAGTAATTTTGAAAAGGAAAAGTGGGCATTTGAAAAGCTGCAGTAGGTTTTGGAAATTGTATTTGTTATTACAGCAATCATTTAAACAATTAACTTAAAGCATGCTGTTATTTAGTAGACTGCATTGATTTTATTTTTGGTCTCTGGTTATGAAACGTTTCCATTTTTAGTGCTTTGGAGAAGCTGCAGTTTCTACAGAGTAGCATGAAGCCAATACTTTGAGTGCTAAATATTTTTGAAACTTTCAACTGAGGGGGTAGCATGCACACAGAAATGTGTGCATTTAAAATGAACAGTTTCATAAATTTTCCAAAACTGAAAACACCCAGGTAACCCATGTGTAAGTGAAGGAACTGAACACCTTCAGCAATCAAGGGCTTTTCTTATATACTCGTTCAGTTGTGTGCGCGCGCGCACACACACACACACCAATTACTGTAAAGGTATGAACTGTAAAGTACATTTTTATTTTACTTTTATGACTCGACCTTTGGTACACTGAAGCCACCCGTGTGCCAGCCCCTTGTTTTAGTCTGATATTCATTCTCGTTGCTATGTGGGATTCCATTTCCACACACATAGTACTGTGTAAAGTGATGAGTTTTTTTAATTTAATTTTGACTGTTGCAACTAATGTCTAGAAAGTTTTCACAGATAACTTCTCTAGTGGATTAAGCCTATTCTTCAGTCAAGTGCGTATCCAGGGGTGTAGCTGATTTGATTGTCATTATACAGATATTAGATATGTTTCAAAAGTTGCTTAGTAGCTGAAATTCTCATCTTCAGGGCTGGAACTTAGAGTCTTCCAGTCTGCTACCTGAAAGTAGCTTGTTTTCCTAAGTCATTCTATTGGTGGGTGAAATGGTCTCAACAACTTCATGATTGTTGATTTTGTGTAACAGAAGCTTGCTTTTGCACTTAAGTTTGACCGAAATTTTTCCCCATACACAATGAGCTGCAACTTAGTAAGGTGCAAACACATTTGCAGCAGGGAACTAAGGTCCAGCCAGTGTCGAGCTGGCAACTGTTGAAGACATAATCAGCTAACCGACAGCTGTATATTCTCTCTCTCTCTCTCTCTCTCTCTCTCTCTCTCTCTCTCTCTCTCT
>LOEQ01002844.1:50351-60648 GCA_001685075.1 Bramus lutescens | reverse complement strand
ATAAGCTAGCCGTGCGGGAGCTGGGCTGGACGAAAAGCAGGCCCGCTCCTCTTAATACTACACTTGACTCCTGTGCACTATGCTGTTTTGCTGCTTCCTCCTACTTTTAAGAAGGAGAGGCAGGAAAGAGGAAAAGGGAAAAGGAAATGGACAGGTGGAATCATTCTTTAGTTACCCAGTCAGCTTGTGGATTCTCCTGTACACTGGCATATCATAGAAGGTAAACATATGAGCTCTGGAAAGATGCCACCTGGGGACTTCCCTCCTGTGATCTTCCCCAGTATGAGTGATACTCTCTTGCTGGACACTTAGTCTTCTACCTTAGGTAATACATCTTTGCTTTTTTCCACTGGAGTCTTCTCCCCTTCCCAAAGCATTGTCCATGGGTCACTCTAGGTGCCTTGAGGAAAGTTAAACGCTGTGGGGTATTCAGTTGACATCAGATGAAATCAGACAGCAGTCTCTATGGACTCTTTAGAGTTTGTGAGTGTTCTTTAATTAGGGTACAAAACAATGCATTTTCATACCTTTGTTCCTGTTGGTCCTCGCCTCTGTCCCTGACCCCTTCTCACGCCACAGTCCTTTCACCTCCTTCGTGTTACATGAGCTGTGTCACACCCCACCATCTCTTTTCTCTTTTCTGTACTCCTCATTCTTGTTTCGTTATCTACACCCTCACATATGTGTACATGTATAAAAACTTACACATGCGATATTAATATTCCTGGGCACAAGCTTAGATTCTCTCAATATTGATCTTGCTTCACTCCAAATAGTTTATGATAAATTTCCATTTTCTGCAGTTCATCAGCTCTTTGGAGAGGTTGTGCCAGTCAAGGGATGTCTTTCCATGTGCAGGATACAAACAAGAAGGAATATTGATATGGAATACCTGAAAATAAAAATAAAGCTGAAAATTATTTGAAAATTCTGACCAGAAATTGATTATTCTAAGCAATGTCAGTGATAAATCATTTTTTTTCATGAAAAATACTTTGTTGGTCTAAGCTCTAAATAATTGCTACATTTCTTTTTCAGTATTATTATACATGGTAGGCTTCAGATTAGCATATTGTGATTACTTATCCTTCAGCAGACATCCTCTTCTCTGAGAACACAAATTTGGAGAGCTTCAGATTGTACAGTTGCCCTCTGGCAGACATAGATTTCTTTTTGAGAGTAGCTTCATGGGAGTTTGCAATGACAGGACTCGTTTCAGGTATGGTTTGTGTCTGTCTCCAACATGATATTGTATGTTCCTGATTTAAAGAGTAGATTGAAATAAACAACGGCACAACCATGATTGTACAGGTTTTACAATAAAAGCACAGTTGAAACTGCTTCAATCTTTGTGACTCACTGAGATTTTAATCTGTGTGTAAAGTTTAAGACAGTGAAGCAGATATAAACGGAAAGCACACATTTTAACAGTCCAGAGGTGTCACAGATGGCTACGAATATTAATTGCTTCTGTCCCTTGGAAGCTTTCATAGTTCTTTATGGTACTATGGAACCCAGAATACTAGAAGGAGGCTTTGGGGGTGAATGAGTCGCATTACAAGGTATCTATAAAGATCCAGTAGATGGTGGCAGTACCAACAGCTGTCTAAGTGGACTTATGTTCACTCAACAATAGGGGAACCAAAACTGGAACTACAAATCTAGCCCACTACTGAACCCTAACGAGGTCACAGACCTTAGAAAAGAATTTACTATGGCTATAGGGACAAGCCAGCATTATTCCTTAACTACATTCTAAATATTATTCTTATACTGAAAGATAAGTATAGCTGTTGCCCCTCATGGAAGAAGTTTCTCTACAGCAAATAGAAATCCCTGTAGAAAAACAAAAGTAGACACAAAGCAAAGATCAATGGAGTTATGGGGAGCATAGCTCCAGTGTATGCATCTGCACCACAGCTCCTGTGGGGACACTGACAGGAGGGATCTGTGGGGAGGTGGGGCAGAAAGATTGTGAGGGCCAGAAGAGCAGGAAGTCTGTTGTGAGATTGTCTCTCATAGAAACGATTGTATAAATAAGGCCTGAACAATGGCAATACCAAAAGTCACACATGCCAATGCAGAAGGGGAAAATCTCATGGGATGCCAACGTCTTGACAAAAAAACCACAGGCAACTAATAGTCATTGCTGAGAGGAAGAGGATTAGCCTAACCAGGAATGAGCACACTAATCGATTACCCAACACAAGGTAGTCTGCCTTGAAACCATATACAGACAAAAAAAAATGGACTCAGCAGTTTGTACTTATATACTTATACATATATGTAACAATAATAATAAAAATAAAAGACACCAATTTGAGAGTGAGTGGCATAGGAGGAGTTGGAGGGAAGAGAACTGGAAGGCTCTGAGTGAGGAAGGGGAAGGAGTAAGTGATATAATTGTATAATTGTATTTTAATTAAAGTATAAAAAGAAGCACATAGTTTCCCTCATTCATGAAATATTTTACAAACCTTTAATAACTGTATTAAAATTCTATATTTGGGTATGGGAGATGCTCAGTGGTTAAAAAGCTTAGCTGCAAGCTAAAACAGATAGAATCTCCAGAACCTAAGCAAATGCCATGTGGTCATGGTGACCATGACAAAGGGCACTCCAAAGGGAGTCAACACTCATAGGAAGACACGACACCTTGTAAAAGATGTTCCAGAGAGATTCCAGGTCAAAGAGAAAGCCAAACTTTCTGTTGTCTTTTTGTTTGGGAGTGGGAGCAAGCAGCTGCTAAGCGGCTTATGGATTACGACTCTGTTCCACTAGTGTTCGCGATTTACAATGCACTGGAAAGGGACGAGGTTTAGTTCAATGTCATAGATACTCCCCCGTGTCCTATGTACACCACAAAGAAGGCCATTCATTCTGGTGGCTTTTTCCCATAAAAGCCAGCATGAAGGTGACATTCAAGTATAAATTATTTCCCACATAGCATCTAAAGTCGTCTGTTCAGTTCCAGTGAGCATTCGCCAAATCTGACGTATGATGTTTTACATTTATTTATTTTTCACTCATGTGTATGTGTAGGAGAGCCTGCATGGGTCTTTGTGTACCCCTTACACACAGGAGCCCAAAGAGGAAAACCCTGGGTCGCCTGAAATCAGTGTTACAAGTTTTTCTGAGCTGCTATTTGGATCCTAAGAACCTGACCCGGGTCACCATCAAAAGTTAAAAGTGCTTCTTGCAATTGCGGCACTGTCTTCCCAGTCCCCATACAACATATTTTAATGTGTTATACTTTCTTGTTAAATAACTCTCATTCTCTGTTTGAAATCAAACGTCAGTTCATCACTTAAACATTCCATAAACCCCTAAATTATCTACATTTTTATCTGCCTACTCATGACATTCTGATTCCATCTTATGTCATTTTTATTTAACTTTGAATTGTAATTGATTGTTTTCACAGCTGTTTTCCTCACCAAACTTTAAACTGTTTGGGGTTGAAGTTCATATCCTGTGCACTTCTATACTTTCTCTTAATGTATTTAATGAAATACATTTAAAATTTTCTCTAGTGTGGCTGTGGAGACGTAGCTTAGTCAGTAAAACAGCTGTCTTGCAATTATAGGAATCTGAGTTCGAGATCCCATGTAAGAACAGACAAAAGCTGGGAGTGGTGGCATATGTTTATAATTCCAGTGCTGGGATTCAAAGACCAGCATCAGGCATGTTTACCAGCCTGCCTATTCTCCTTGATGAATTCAAGACCAGTGAGAGAACTCATTGCAAAAGAATGATTTATTTACAAATCAAAGTTATCATCTGGCCTTCACATCTATGCACACACATGTAGACATGAACTTGTTCACACATGTGTGCCCAAACACAAATGAATACACACACGTATATTCATATATATGTGCACATTAATTTCTCCAATTAGTTATCAATAATACGTTTGAGGAACAGTTTGAGGGAATAACAAAATAATGACTATGTTGACTGTTGGTACTACTATAATAAACAGTAGCAATAAGTAAACTCTAAGTTTCTGAAAAGTCTTTAATAAATCTTATAGCAATTTTACTTATAACACACATACAATTTTAATAATGAGATAAATGTGGAAAGATTTTTTGCCTAACTTCAAAGACTCCAGCTGTATGAGACACCTGAACGGAGTGCTTAGATAATGAAGGTGTCCTAGTCTGTGCTACCATAACTGGATACCTGAGTCTGGGTAGTTTTATGAAGACTAGAAAGGGATTTTTCTCAAGGCTCTGGAGAATGAGAAGTCCAAGACCAAGGTATTGACATCCTGCTACTTTATATCATGGTCAAAAGCACCACACAGGGTGAGAGGAGGAGAAAAGGGGTAAATCTATGACAACCAACCTAGGCTCACAATGATGGCCCTTTTATCCATCTCTAAAAGTTGTACTAAGCCATCAAAGTACCTCTCACCAAGCCGCCTTTCCAAACACCACTGCATTAGGGATCCAGTTGCCTGCACTTCACTTTGGGAGATACACTCAAACCGCATCAGAGAGGTCCCTTTCTGATGAATCGTGGGAATTGACTTAATTAATCTATGTACAGGCCAAAGCTCAAGAGTCCTCCAAGGCAACCGCCACACAAAAGTCTCAAACAGGAGTCAGAATCAGATTCCATCTTGAGTTCCAAATCAGGACAAGGAGATTGGGGAGTATAGGAGAAGCAACCCAGGGAAAAGCTAACCCAAGCCTGAGACCAGAGCAAGTGGGTAGGGCAGAGGCCATCTGGTTCAGCTCTACTGAATTGGCACTGGCAGAAGAACGGAGGCATCATTGCGATAGTACATACTCAGGGCTTTGAAGTCCGTGGATTATATCCACGTCTCTGTGTGCTTTGGCTACCTTTATCTCTCCTTTAAAGGCTATACTCTATAAATTCCTATGCATATTTGGTACAGATAAGTACATATGCCACCTCACTGTCCCCTCATTCGACCGCAAGGGTTTTAGATAATCAGTCTCCAGTGCAGTTGTGTCCTGTTCTGTATTGGAGAAATGGAACAGTCAAGCAAAGGTTCAGATTCTCAGTATGAGAAATAATTATATAATTTAGAAAGAAATGTATTTAAAACATTGATATTGTAACTAATTTTTATTTTATTTCACCAAAGGTATTTTGTTTCGCTTTTTTAACACTTTAGTTTACAGATCGTCACCTAAGGACACAAGTATTTTCCCAGAGTAAAATTTAAACATGATATGATACAAAAAAATTCAATGCAGCAGATAGGAAACTAAGCAATTGAATGTACTTTAAATCCAATATATGAGCCACAAGATGGCTCAAAACGTAGAGATATTTTCTGCAAGGCCTGATGCCTTCAACTCAGTCTGCACAAAGGGCCCACACTGTGGAAGAAAAGAAAGAACTACCTCTTAAAAATAGTGGCCCTGTGACCACCAAATGCACACTGTGAGCTGTACACATATGCACTAAATTAATAACTAGAATTTTTTTAAGTTATAAAATCCCAAATCAAATTGTATTTTTTTAATGAGGCCTTCCCATTTCCTAGTCAGAATCTCTTAAGACATTAGTTAGGAATAATATTTGAAAAGCAGCTATGTACAACTTCAAAAAGCAAATACAGCTTGTAAGTTGTATATTTGTCTGCCTTCTGCAGTAATAAGCAATGAAATTGTGTCCTTCAGCATGAGCGATGATGTCTGACACACCAGAATGTTTGGGTGTGTCACTTACCACCAGCGCTACACTCAGGGCCCACTCACAGGTGTGACATTCAACTCCTCTTTTCAGAAAACGAGCTAGAATCTGACAAGAAAGCACTGAATTGTTAAGGAAGGATCTGAGCCTTTCAACAGGCTTTTCTAATTTCAAGGATGGTAAAAGTGAGAAAGTCAGTTGGCCATTCTAGGATGTGATTCCTTGCTGGTGACAGCATAGGGACCTACTTCACACAGCCTCATGTGTAAGATAGCATATAGGAAGGCCATTGTAGCTATATCTGCCAGGGAATGCAGGTTGGCAAAGCTCTGCCTGCTTGAGTTTCACTTTTGTAAAGCATGTTAGGGAAGTCTAGCCTTTAACTTGCGATTTTCAGAAGAAAAGACGAAAAGCTCTGAAGAATGGTATGGAGTGTGTAAGCCAGAAAGGGGCATGTACTGTAGTATATAACATGGATGTTTAGTAGCTGGGAAGAGCCATGTGTAGATCTACAGGGTCTAGGTAAGGCCTTCTAGACTCAGGAGGCACAACGTGTAGATAGATGGATATGTAGTACTAAGTTTAAATGCATCATTAAAAAAATTGTGATTCTCTTCCCCCATCTGTTCCATAACCTCCTAATGCACCATTGTACCCTTCCACCCTCACCACATCCTCCTGTCTCCTTGCATTTCGTGTTCTGCTAACATCCTCTTTCCCTGACACTTCTCTTTTCCCCTTTCCTGGTCTCCTTCTTGGTTTCGTAGTCTGCATGAACTCATCTTACTAATGCACACATGCATACTGCACACTCAGATCCACATCAGCTGGAAGACTAACCTTTATCTTTTTAAGTTGAGCTTATTATTTACTTCATTCATTTTCCAGATCATTAATTTTCCTGAAAATTTCATTTTCTTTACCAGTAAATAAAATTCTATCATGTCTATATAATACATATTTATTAATAGTTCACCTATTTATTTACACTCCTACTAATAGTCATAAGGGATCCTCTTTTCTCACAGTCTGACTAGCATTTGCTGTCTCTTTCCTTCTTGTCAGAGCTAAACAGTATCTCAAAAGGAGACACTAGGAAGCTCATATGTTATGATCAGTTAGGTTTCATCCCAAGGATGTAAGTCTGAAATCAATCAATATAATATACTGTGTAAAATCCTCCTGGACACAAATTACATAACCATCTCAGTAGATGTAAGAAAAACATTTGGAGAAGTTCAACACACCCTCACAAAAAAAAAAAAAGGTTTGGAGAAATTAGGAACAGATCGAACATACCCGAAAACAATGAAGGCTGTATGCAACAAACCTATAACCAATATTATATTTAATCTGGAAAAACAGAACATTCACTTGAAAAGCTGAATAATGCAAGGATACTTGCTCTCTTCCTTATTCAATATAGCACTTAAGATAAAAGAAAGATATGAAAGAAATAAAAACAGAAAAAGGAAAACTCAAATTAAAGTTGTTCACAGATTGCTGGTCTCTCTGTACTTAAAAGACCCAACAAAATCCACCAGAAGCTCTTAGTCCCAGCACACATAATCTGTATTCGTAAAATGGAGGAAGTAGCATAAGGTACTGTAAGAGTTTCTTTGTTCTAAGACTGCCAGCCCAGCTTGTGTGATGTTGGCTTGAGTATTCTTTGCTTTATAGCCATAGCTCCTGCATCCTCTCCTCCAAGGGGATAGGAAATACCTGTATGCCAGAGAAAATGTAGGTTTGACTATTTGTATGAGTCAGGGTTCTCTTAAGTAACAGGATTTATAGAATGAATCTCTCTATATAGAAAGGGGCTTTATTAGAGTGATTTACAGGGCTATATTCCAGCTAATTCAATGTTGCTGTCTATGAACAAACAGTTCAAGAATCCAGCAGTTATTCCGTCCATGAGCCTGGATGTTTTACATGATCTTCAGTATATGCCAGAATCCCAAAGAAGTAGGCTCTCATGTTAGTGAAGGAATGGACTTGGTATCGAGGCAAAAGCAGGCAGGCAAAGAGTAACGCTACCTTCTTCCATGTCCTTCTATAGGCTTCCAGCATGTGTGGCTCAGATTAGAACTGGGTTTTCCCTATTCAGATGAGCTGGATTAAATGTGTGTTTCCCCAACTCAAAGATCCAGATTAGAAGTGGATCTTTCTACTTTGAATTAAGCAAAAATCCATTATAGGTGTGCCCTTCTATTTTGGAGTTTTAGCTAACTCCAGATGTTTTCAAGCTGACAACCAAGAATAGGCATCACACTATTTTAACATTCATTCATGCTGGTTTTGTATATTGAGTTTTGTGTAAAGGAACTAATATAGTCCCGATCCAATATAGTCCCAATCCTTAAGCTGTTGAAGCATACAAAAAGAAAGCCAAAGGCCAACTAATGTGGGCTTTTTCCCCTGACGCTACAAAGAATGTACGTTAATGTTGTGGTCACTGCTAACAATTCATTTTATTAGAAAAATAAAGGGTCAGGTTTAAATATCCTGTTGCTTGTAAAAATATACAAAAGTACAAAATTGGATTTATATGTGTCTTTTTAAACAATATAAATGTTTCAGATGATTCAGTTGCCACCAAGGAGCACGTCTCTGTTTGCAAAGCTTTGTCACTGGCAGAAAGCCTAAAAATAAAAAGAAGGTTGTCTTACAGTCTCCTCTCCTTCCCTGGTCACTCTTTCAGCATGTCACTTGGCCCAGGTTAACTTCCAATTTTCTTTGTAGTTGAAGATGTCCTTGAATGCTGGAGCCCTCCACCTACCAAGTGTAGGGACTGTAGGTGTGAGACTCTATGTCTGGTATGCTGGTTAGCTTTCATAAACTTAACACAAACGAGAGCCTCCTGGGGAAAAAAAACAAACAAAGAAAAACAAAGCTATCCTTGATTAAGGAATTGTCCCAATGGGATTGATCAGTGGAAGTGTCTGTGACACATTTTCTGAACTGCCAATTGATCCACTCCCCCTCACACACACACACACACACACACACACACACACTCTGGGTGTTGCCAACTCACAGCAGGTCAATAAGAAAAGAAGCTGAGCAAGCCAGGAGGATCCAGCCAGTAAACAGTGTTCCTCCACAGGCTCTGCTTCAGTTCCTGCCTTCCGGTTGCTCCTGTCTTGGCCTCCTGCCCTGGCTTCCTTGGATGATGGATGTTAACCGGCAAGCTGAAATAAGTCATTTACTCCTCAAGTTGCTTTTGGTCATGATCTTATCATAACAACAGAAATCTAACTAGGACACCCAGCTAAGTCACCTATTTTCATGCATCTACAACCATAAAATCTATTTTTGTTTCTATCTTATAATAAAGAGTCAAATTGCTTCAGTCTGCCATGTGCTTGTATTATTTCAGGTCAGCTACCATGTTCTATATACAAACTTGCCAATTATTGAAATAACACAAAACTATCAACAAAACACTTACCTAGCCCCACCCTCAATTCTTTCCTGGTTAACTCACATCTCTAAAGGTTGTAGTACTGCTGTGGGAGGGAGTGAAAATGACTTATCAAGGACTGTTAATTGAATGAGTGAGGCCAAGGGTGACTCACGATGGAAATGCGAAGTTACTTGAAGCTTCAAGAGGCCGCTGAGGGCTGCTTTTGCTGTCAAATCAACAGTAGTTATGACTTCTTCTTGGAGCTGGTGAGATACCAGCCCTGGGTATTGCACAGTGGCTATGTTTGTGTCGGTTACTTTTCGTGCTGTTTATATTTTTTTCGGAAAGCATCCTCTGTGCCTAAACTTGCCTTCTCATTTCTTCAGTAAGTTTCTCTAATTTATATTCTAAATTTTTATTTTTGATTCTCCAAGAAATAGCCAACCTTCTTATAAGTTTCCAAAGAATTCAGGTATTTTTGTAAAATTTCAATTTAAAGAAATAGTTGAGCTGCCTACTCTGTTAAGTACCAAAGAAGCAGACTCTGTGATCACCTTTTTATGAACTATCAGAATATGTTAATAAGAACATCTCAGATGTAACAGAGATAGAATAAAACCTTCTAACCCACTACAATCCTCCCACAAGGGCAGAAAGCTCCTTAGATGCTTCTATTTTCTAATTTGAGATGACACCGCATATCTGTCATTAACACCCAGATGTGAGAGGCTTGCTCATCACTTCAAGATGAATGGTCTAGAGAAAGCTCCCAGGAAGAGAATGTGCCTCATTTGCAGAGCACTGGCAGTGAGTTGAAGCCAGCCCCAAGCTTCCATGAACATCTCCAGCAAAGCAGAGGATCGTGGGAGCACTCAGACTCCCTGTTGGTCCAATCTTCTCTCATACCTTCAAATAGTAAATTCTAAAAGAAAGGAGGAGAAGGCACTGCACAACCAGAGATATACTCATTTTAATAGAGTATCAGTTATCCCAAAACAGAAGCCATTGACTGTGCTCTTACTCCCATGATCCTCTTTTGGCATTAGTTCATGTAATGATAGAAGGGATTTTATAGTATACCTCTGTTTCCACCAAGATTTGCTTATAAACAAAACTAAACAGCTGGGCGGTGGTGGCACACGGCCTTTAATCCCAGCACTCGGGAGGCCGAGGCAGGCGGATCTCTGTGAGTTCGAGGCCAGCCTGGTCTACAAG
>LOEQ01002844.1:30473-41199 GCA_001685075.1 Bramus lutescens | reverse complement strand
GCCTCTTTGGATGTCAGTGTGGCAATTTCTCAGAAAATTAGGAAACAACCTTCCACAAGACCCAGTAATACCACTTTTGGGTATATATCCAAAGGATGCTCAATCATGCCACAAGGACATGTGCTCAACTATGTTCGTAGAAGCTTTGTTTGTCATTGTTATATATTTATCTTTATTGAGTGATAATAAAGCTATTTTATCTACAATAATATTGAATTAATGCAAGTGAAGAAGTTTTGAAAAATATCTATGTACTCTAATTAAAAACACATTTTGCTCTAGATTATGTGTTTATGAAAGGAGCTATTTCCATCAAGTCTTTGGTTTTGCTGCAGCTGGGGTGACTCAGGACGACACTTCCCTGATGACAGCTATCAATCCCCTTCCTGGTAACAATGGAGATCAAATTAATATGTAGGTATGCCATAGGAAAGTAAAAGTTTATCACATATTTTTATTGACATTTAATGATGAAAATATGCAGTGATATTTTTATCTTTTTTGTTACTACATTTTTTTTGTCCACAGATATATTGTAACTGTTTCTTGGAAATAATATGAAAAACAGACGGAGTCATGTTTCTGTATTGTTAGACATTTGACACCTTGCAATGGCAAGTTAAGAGATACTCAGGTCTTTGGTGTTCTTTCATTGATGTCTTTTGGTGTTATGAAATTGAAGGTAGAGCATGAGTCACCTTTCTCAGAATGTCTGTGTCCATTGCATGGTGCCAATCTAGATTTACTATGGGTCAAGCTTCTAGATCTTTGCACATTCAAGAGCTGACATCTGCTTTTGCCAAATTATCTGGAAGACCTGACCTGCAGGGCAGCTATCAATAGCCATTGCTGTTAACTTTCACACATTCATCTATGCTCACTCGCCCTGCAATATCTATAAGAAATATGTTAAACAACATATTAAGGAGGACAAGAGAAGAACTGTGGCTCTTCAGGTTTAGCTCTGCATGAGAACAGAAACCCTACATCTCAGGATCCAACAGGAATGGAGCTTTGAACGGATTCCAAAAGACCATGCCAATGTGCAGTAATGCTGGAAGCATGGTGCTGACCTCATAGACAGATAATGTAGTTGTGGCCCTGCACTGGAATTTGTGAACCACAAATGCTATCATAATAATAATAATAATAATAATAATAATAATAAATTATTATTATTTGTATATGCTCTCCTACGTGCTAGTCAATTTAAATTACTAAAGTCTTAATTTATTCTTATGGCTTTTGGATTAAAGGTATTGACAATTTAAAAAATTGGACTTATATTCTCAGTCCAAATTTTTCCTGAACCTCAGAAGGTGATGAAGTATCTTTGGTGCATCCAGAATCCCATTTTTGTGCTTCTGTACTCCTTCATCTATAAACTATGTATTCATGGTGAGCAGCGAAAGTATTATAAAATATCAGGTCTCATCCTTGGGAGATTTGCAGGCCATTAAACAACACTGAGAACTTTGGTTTAACCTGCAAATTGGAAATGGAGAAAACCTAAGTTCTTCAAACTTTCAAAGTTCTGGAATATTAGATTAGAGGAAAATATTTTAAATGTTTTTTACGCAATAATAGTGAAAATTGTGACAAGGCCAAGAAAATTGGCGTATAAAAGGAATATACACAAAATGAATATGCCACATACCAATATTGTCAATTTTGGAATATCTACTAATTCCACCATTCTAGAATATTCAGATAAAAGTATTTCTATTTTGCTCCACTCAGGTACACTTATTATTCATTTATCCTCTCTGTGCGTTTTCATTTACCCATTCAACAGCTGTGCTCCTTTATATGTCTGCTGTAAAATGCAGCATTCATGTGTCATGGCAGATACTCTATGCTTCAGATAGTTTTCTACATGTTAATGTAACATGTAGAAAATTGAAAAGTCTGGACTGAGTTTTCTAAAATATAGGAATGACTCGGCTGTTTAAAAGAAGATATTCAGATATTCTACCCACTACCTGGCATCATCCCTTTTTTCATCTGCCAAAGGCCTCCTGGCCAATCTTTTGAAGGTTTTTTTTTTTTCCAAAATACCTGGGTATAATTGGAGAAGGTAATTTAAATTATAGAGCAGAGGTTTAAAGAGACAATATTGGAATAAACTCTCGAGTCTGACCCTTTATCTCATCAGGGGACAGATGTGAATGCCTCCAGAAGATGACATGAAGAAACCCAAATAAAAATATTTATGTTGCATAGGTTTGTCCTTATGCATCTAGAAATAACTCTTCTTTCTTTGATGATAAAAGCACAGCCTGAACATATGTGTGTGTATGTGTGTGTGTGTGTGCAGTGTATGCACGCAGAATTTTGATCCCCACCACCCTTTCAATATGGAATAAATGTCATGAAGAGCTAAAATGTTTTGCTTCATGCCATTTTAAACTTTGTGATATTAAAACATTTTATTCAATTGACCACATTCATGGTAAGTCTTCAGTTTAAGAAAATCAATGTATATTGAACAGTAGCACAAGACCTAACACTAGAAATAAATGTATGAAGTAATATGTTTTAATAAGCTCAAAATTTAGCTCTTTATGTCTAAGTTTTGGAACCCAAGAATTTTTTTTAGGTTCCTCCCACTCTGAGGCTGTACATTTGTCATCTACATTTCATTGTTTGCATGTTTATTTTGGGAATGCAACATTTAGAAAACTGGAATGTGCTTTGGGAATGTGATGTGAGAATTCCATCACAAAGTAAACACTGAAGTCAAGCGCCATTTATTATTCAAACATCTTTTATTGAATTCTCTATTTTTGGATATTACCTTTTAGGGATTTTGCAATGAATAGGACATAAAACATGAACCAACTGACAAAAGAAATTCATGCTTTAAATTATGGTAAAAGTTTGAAAATTAGAATTGATTTTACATAGTCTTAAAATTTTTATTAGTTCTCTGAAAATGATGTACAGTATGTTTTAATCATATTTGCTCCTCCTATAGTTCCTCCCAGATCTACTCTGTCTTCTCTTCCCACACACCTTTATATTTTCTCCTAAAAATCAAACAAACAAAAACCTCAAGTATAGTTTGTGATGCCCATGTATTCTTTGATATATGGCATTCTATTGAATAATGGTTGACTTACCAAGGGCTATACTCTTTTTTCTAAATTTTTCTTTTTTATTGAGCTATATATATATATATATTTCTTCACTCCCCCCTTCCTCCCTCCTCCCCTTCTACCTTCTTCCATGATGCCCATGATCACAATTTACTCAGAAGATATTGTCTTCTTCTCCTTCCTATATAGATCCATGTATGTCTCTCTTAGGGTCCTCTTTGTTGTCTAGGTTCTCTGGGATTATGAATTATAGGCTGTTTTTTATGTCTAGAAGCAAAGTAAGTATTTATTATATTTGTCTTTCTGGGTCTGTGTTACCTCAATCCATATGATTTTCTCTAGATCCATTCATCTGCCCACAAATTTCAAGATGTCATTAATTTTTTTTTGTTTGAGGAGCATTTAGGTTGTTTCCATGTTCTGACTATGACAAATAATGCTGCTAAGAACATAGCTGAGCACATGTCCTTGAGGTATGATTGAGCATCCTTTGGATATATATTGAAAAGTGGTATTGTTGGGTCTTGAGGTAAGTTGTTTCCTAATTTTCTGAGAAATTGCCATACTGATTTCCAAAGAGGCTGTACCAGTTTACACTTCCACCAGCAATGAAGGAGTGTCCCCTTTACCCCACACCCTCTCCAGCATAAGCTGTCATCAGTGTTTCTGATCTTGGCCATTCTTAAATCTCAGAGTTGTTTTGATTTGCATTTCTCTGATGGCTAAGAATGTTGAGCATTTCCTTAAGTGTCTTTCAGCCATTTTAGACTCATCTGTTGAGACTTCTCTGTTTATGTCTGTGCCCCATTTTTTTAATTGGATTATTTGTTCTTTTGATGACACATTTCTTGAATTCCTTGTATATTTTGGAGATCAGCCCTCTGTCCGATGTGGTCTTGGTGAAAGTCTTTTTCTGTTCTGTAGGCTGCCATTTTGTCTTGTTGACCATGTCCTTTGCTCTGCAGAAGCTTCTCAGTTTCAGGAGGTCCAATTTATTAATTGTCGTTCTCAATGTCTGTGCCAAAGAGGTTATATTTAGGAAGTGGGCTCCTGTGCCAATACATTCAAGTGTACTTACTACTTTCCCTTCTATGAGGTTCATATGTTTGATCAATTTGGATTTGAGATTTGTGCATGGTGATGGATGTGGATCTATTTTATTGTTCTACATGTTGATATCTAGCTATGCCAGCACAATTTATTGAATATGTTTTCTTTTTTACATTTAATATTTTTTGCTTCTTCATAAAAAATCAGGTGTTAATAGGTGTGTGGATTGATATGTGGGTCTTTGATTCTGTTCCACTGGTCCTCTTGTTTGTTTTTATGCCAATACCAGGCTGTTTTCAGTACTGTCGCTCTGTAGTAGACTTTGAAGTCAAGGATTGTGATGCTTCCAGAAGTTCCTTTATGGTACAGGATTGTTTTACTATCCTGGAATTTTTGTTTTTCCATATGAAGTTGAGTACTGTTCTTTCAAGGTCTGTGAAGAATTTTGCTAGGATTTTGATAAGCATTGCATTGAATCTGTATTTTATGTTGCTATTCTTTATAGTACATTATATGTTGCAAGTCCCCACTGAGCTTGCTGCAGATAAATATCAATACCTTCAGTTCCATGCACCAGTTCATTCACAAATCGCACTGTCAAGCATTTCTAGAAGATGGAGAAGTGTAAAGAAAACAAGAAGGAAGGGAAGAGGGAAAGATGAGGACAGAGGGAGGGTAATGAAGGAAGACAAAGGAAAAGAAGTAGGGAAAGAATTGAAACAATTTTAGAGGATGCCAAAAATCCCCTCCTCAACCAGGTCTATAGATTCGCTTTTTCAACCGAGTGCACTGAAGGGTAGATCTGAACAAGTCCCATAAACTTAAACGTGAATATAACTCAATTTGTTTTCAAGGCTATCACTTAGCCCAAAGCCTTCCCTGATGTTAAGAATGACTGGAGATTCCTGAACAGAAACAAGAGAGACTTGAATTGTTATTCTAACCTCAGTTTTCAGATTTATAAATAAAACTTATGTAACCACAATTTCCCCTGGAAAACTGAATAGAATGGAAAACCAGAGAATCACTTGAAGATCAAGAGCCAGGGAATCAGATGTGTGAGGAGGAAGCATATAGAATCTGAATATCAGACATTTCAAAACTGTCAGTCATGAAGTTGTAGTGGTCTTGGTAAGCAAGAATGAAATACAAAGTGAACAGATGGTAACAATGGTAAATAGAGAGAAGCCAAAAACTCCGTCATAATCCTTAAACTTGAGAAGCAGCCTTGGGATGCTAGGTGACAAAGTGTGAGACTAGAACCAAAGGGAGACCTGCAGTTGTGGGGAAGACAGACAGGAAGTTATCTGATCTCTGCTCACATCCTTCTGCGGAGGAAGTTACATGGAATGCTTTGATTTTTATCATCTGTTTGCTTTCCAAAACACTGCTCTGTTTTATATCCCTATGATCTTATTGATTTGCCATCCAAGAAATTGTATTAGACACGTTATAAAACACCATGCTTCATGCTCTGACTTCTGAATCTGTTGACATAAGACAGTGATGGCTGTTCACTCCTTAGCTGGAACACATCTAAGCCGTAGAGAAAAGGGGCTGGTGACCTTCCACACAACAGTCAAATGCAAATCACAGTTAAGGGCTGACCCCATGCCCAGCAATAGATGGCCCACACAAAATGAACTCAGTGATACATTTGGATGGTTTTTGTCTCATAATGCTTTGTCTGGGCATATTTTTTTGAACTTAAGATCTTTTGTTTATATATGACAGTTTCCAGTTTTGCATTTTTATGAAATTTCTTTGTGTGTCTTTGCATCTTTTTCCTTGGCTCTTTTTTATTTCATCATTTCGTCCTATTCTAGTTTGTTTATTTTATTTTATCTTACACTATTATTTTTAGATGCCTGTTTATTTTGTAATAGAGAGAGAAAGAAAGTGTGTAGATTTGGGTGAGTGGGGAGATGGGGAGGATCTTGGAGGAGTTGGGGGAGAAGAAACCATAATCATAATATTCTGTATGCAAAAATTATTTTATGTGTATATATTTTATTTTTATTCATTTTAGGTACCAACCACAGTTTCCCTTCTCATCCCTTCTCCCCCTGCTTCTCCCCCCAATCAACCTCCATCCACTCTTCAGAAAGGATAAGGCCTCCCATGGGGAGTCAACAAAGCCTGGGACATTAAGTTGAGGCAGGACCAAACCACCTTCCCATTCTTGTGGTGGGGTGCTGAGCAAGGCATCCCACCATGTGGAGTGGTCTTCAAAAAGCCAACTCATCAAAGGGGTCAAGGTCATGGTTGGGAAACCCACAAAGATAGGTGACTTTAGTTAGTCGGAACTCACTAACTCTGAACTGATATTTGGTGAACCTGCATAGGACCGAACTAGATCCTCTGAATGTGGGTGACAGTTCTGTAGCTTGGGCAGTCTGTGAGGTCACTAGTTGTGGGACCAGGAGTTATCCCTAGTGTGCAAAATGGGTTTTTGGAGTCCATTCCCTATGAAAAGATACCTTGCTCAGCCCGGATACAGGGGGAGAAACTTGGTCCTGCCTCAACTTGATATGCCAGACTTTGTAGACTCCCCATGAGAGGCCTTACACTCTCTGAGGAGTGGATGGGGGCATTAGATGGGAGGGGGAATATGAGGAAGGAGGGGAAAGGAGGGGGTACTGTGGTTGGTATGTAAAATGAAAAAAAAAAAACTTAAGAAAAAAAGCCAGCTCATGCACTAGAGGTAGATCCTGGTCCCACTTCCAGGGTTCCCAGAAATAAACCAGACTACAAAAGAGCTGCCCACTTGCAGAGGGCCTGGTTCCATCCCAGCTGTCAGTCTGGAGTCAGCGAGCTCCCATAAGTTCGGGTCGATTGTCTCTGTGGGTATCCCTGTCAATAAAAAAATTCAAATCTGGCCTTAAGTCATGAACTGACTGATCCTTTTGAGCGGCTATCTCCTTTTTCACAGCACAATCAATAAAGCACTAGATGGGAAACGTGTGTAATTATAATCTTCACAATCGCCTGCCAGAATGTTAGCTAAAGGAAAGCATGGTGGCCGGGTTTCCTACTGTTGCTATGATAAAATAACCAAAAGCAGCAGAAGGGAGAAAGGTCTTAATCTTAGCTCACAGTTCTAAGTTACAGCACATCAAAGCACGGAAGTCCAAGTATTAGGAGATCCAGATAGACACATGATATTCACAGCGGAGAGAGCTGTGTTTTCTCTACTCTTCTACTGCCAGGAGCTCCAGTTTAGGGAATGGTGCCACTCACAGTGAGCAGTGTATTCATACATCAATTTACTTAATTCAACCATTTCCCACAGGCGTGCCAAAGCCCAACCCAATGTAGATAATCCCTCACTGAAACTATTCCCACATGGGATTCTGTGTCGAGTTGACAATTAAAGCCAGCCATCACACAGGGTCTAGCCCTTTTTTTATGTACTTCTACATCCTTATAAGTTTAGACATCAGCAGTTGTTAAATATTGGAAGAATATACAAATGAATGAACTTCTCTATTAGATATATGACATCTGCTATTTTTAATTCTAAGATTACTTAGAATTTCACATATAAACAAAAAGTTTATAAGTAAAGCTGTATCTTAAATTCACAGGGCAAATTGAGTCCTCCAGCAATCTTGCAACATGAAGAAATGTCAGTATATAATTAAATATCTAGCTCTTTGCATTGATATATAAGTATGACCTTAATCTATTTATGAATGTTTAAAAGATAATACCTATAGGAAAATTATTCAATGACATTATTTTCTGTGACTCTATTATAAAAGAAATTCAGGCAAAATGAAAAAAGACTAAAGGTTAA
The DNA here is from genome assembly GCA_001685075.1 of Bramus lutescens. Classification (NCBI taxonomy): domain Eukaryota; kingdom Metazoa; phylum Chordata; class Mammalia; order Rodentia; family Cricetidae; genus Bramus; species Bramus lutescens. The sequence continues at coordinate 33,252 of LOEQ01002844.1, read as the reverse complement.
ATTAAACTCACTAAATTTGTAAATTCCTAAAACTAATATTATATTATTTCTCTAAAATGAATTTTGAAGATAAGACATTTATGATACACACATAGCATGCTATCATGTAAATGGCTTACCAATCATGTTTCTCCTTTGGGAATACAAGGCAGTTGGGCAGAGTGGGTGAAGAATGCTCTGGTTGGCAAAGACCTTCCCTAGCTGAGCACTTGGCCCAGCCATTCAGGTCGTCTGTGGGAATGTGGCTTTGTCCTTTCCTCTCACGTTTCACATTTTCTTCTTTTCTGGATGGCTCCCCACACTATGTGGTTGTGCTAGCCTCTTCCTACTGCTTTCTGAAAGCCAAGGCTCCTTCAGGAATCAGTCTTCTTTCCGTCCTATAATTAGAAATTCTGAAAGGGCAATTCAAAAGTTTCAAGATGGGATAGCATCTGATTTCCTCACTGCTACCCAGCAGGAACCCTCTTTCTCTGACCCATAATTCCTAAGCAGCATATAGGACAGTAGTTTGATAAAGATAAAGGGCCCCAAAGCCCAACAGCACAATTGCAGATGCTGTAGCGTTTCGCCCTTGCTACTATAACATTCGGGTGAGTTCTTTTTTAGTGTTGTAATATCTTCATTTGTGTAATAGTTGTAATTATTACACCCCACTGATATGATTGTTGTAGCGGTTACATGACAGGCTTTGTGTAAAGAACATAGAGAAGATAATGCCCATGTCTTAGGATGCTCTGAATATAAATAGTTCTTAGCTCGGATTTCTTCTAAACCCATCATCTGAATACTCTCCCTGAAAAGACTGTGTTTTGTCTATCCCACTCAATCCCAGTGCATGACGAACATCATGGTTCAATCTCAGAACCACCCTCGCATTTGGAAATAGCACATATGAGTATATTGATAGTGCCTTTATAATTGAAAAAAATGTGTAGATCTTTTAAAAATACTCTTCCAAGAAATTAAATACCTTGGCGGTCTGAATTTATCTTTCTTCTGATTTCATAATTTGAAAACAATGCCCATATCCACTCTAGCTGCAAAGATTAAGCTATAGACAACCTTCACACAGCTTTCTCTTGTAGCCCAAGACTTCCAGAAGAGTGGTCTGCACACACAATAGACCAAGTATACAAATAGTATACAATTTTGGCAGTATTCTGTGATTATTGTGTCCATGAACACTAACAATGGACATCTGCACAGCATAGGAAATATCTATGGCATGCCTCTACTTTTCTCTAAACTTTTTGAGTAGTTGGACTATGTTTTCTTCTTTAAAGATGAAGTATTATTGCTCTAGGGATGAAACATGACCTCCTTAATAAACAAAAATATTAAGGTACAAAATACTAAACTTCAGTGCTGAAAAATAAAATCATCCATATATTTCAAGAATTCTATTGTACTTCATTGTACAAAATACATGAAACATTTCTTGAATCCTAACCCTATGGCACTCGATTCTTGCATTGTAAAACACAGTGCTTTGAAATTGTGGAGCAAAAAGTATGCTAAAACCAAAACAGAATCCTATGTGTGGAAATTCCATTCATTTGGAAAAAAAACAGAGAAATGTATAAATTATGGCATACTGATTATTTGCACTAATGATGAGTCCATATTTTTGTTATATACCAGGTATATTCCACACAGCGCATTTCTAGGGGAATAGAAACCTTAATGCATCAGCTTAGATCACTCACATTTGTCTCTCTTAGGTTTCTTAAGTAAAACAAGGCCAAGCTAAGACGATTTACAACAAAGAAAACTTGGGAGAAGAACATCACACGACTGTTACTTAAATCCTCTGCTACAGGCTGCACCGTTATACGGTAAATGTTCATCCATCTTTTCATGAGCAACTTATCAGAACCAAGGGATCTGGTAAAGGCTAAGGCAAAAGGCAAGGCTTTTTAGTGTTATTGCTTTGTGAAAAAGTGTCTATCCTTTGCTGTAGATTTTTTTTTTTTTGCTGTAGCTGACTCCTTTTCTGTTGCATTTTTGGGGATTCAGAACAATTTCCCGTTCCTAGGACTTGTTTCTCTCTCCTAGGTAAGCACAGAATTCTGCCTCTCTGCAATTATCTTTATCAGCGGGCATTTGGTCAATGCTTAGTGTCCAGGCAAAGAGCATCCCATCTAAGATATTCACAGATCTCCAAGGACATAGAATTACTACTTGCCCAAGCTGCTGTTCTGTTTTTATGTCACAACCAGAATGGCTGATAGCTGCAAAGGCCAGAACTAACAATTTAGAGGCTTGGGTCCTTTCTTTGTTTCTACTGTCTAGAACAGTAAGTCTAACTGCAGAACTAGGCCCATAGAAATGACAGCATGTGGTGTCTGTGCTACCTGATCAAGAAACATCAGCTTCTACTTGGCTATTAACAAATTGCTTAGTTACCTGATTGAATGCATGCTGGGAGAGGAAAACAGTGGCACACTAGAAATTAACTTTTTAGCCTTTTACTAACCACCAAAAATGTAGTATAGCATACTGTAACATGAATGGGCCTGCTTGTTGGGGTTTCTGTCCCACCTGGTACCCCAAAGCTATCATGCCCCAAAGAAAATCACACAGAGATCTCTATAAGTTAAAAAGCTGATTGGCCCATTAGCTCAAACTTCTTATTAGTTCTTGTAACTTATATTAACCCATTATTATTATCTATTTTAGCCATAGGCTCAGTACCTTTTTCAGCTGGCAGGTCACATCCTGCTTCCTCGGTGATCTGAGCAGGACTGGGAGGAATCAACTTCCTCCTTCCCAGAATTCT
>LOEQ01002844.1:9644-24559 GCA_001685075.1 Bramus lutescens | reverse complement strand
TTATTAACCAATGAAAGTAACACATAGACAGATGACCCTCCTACATCACTTTGGTTATATTAAATTACATATATATTAGTTTTTTCAGTTGAGACATCAGCCATTTCCTATTAAAATAGAAAGTATAGATGAAAAGGTTTTGCTTGTTCTGATCTTTCCCTAAGATATGCATTCAAATTTAGAAAATGCAAACATACAGGATAGTAAAAAACTGACACTGGGCTTAAAAGTATTATTTTTTCTTTCTTGTTTTTATTTTTTGATTACTTGTTGGTTGTTTTTGCACCCCAAAGTTTCCCCTCCCTGCTCCTTTCTACACCTCCCCCCAGTCCATTCTTCCTCTACTCTTTCTTTTCAGATAGAGGTGAGGCTCCCGTGGATATCATCTAGCCAAGGTATATCAAGATGCAGTGAGGCTGCTAGAGGCTCCTTCTCTCGTGTTAAGACTAGATGAGGCAATCCAGTAGGAGGAATGGGTCCCCATAGCAGTCTGCAGAGTCAGAGACAACCCCTGCTTTCACTGTTAGAAGTCTAACAAGAAGACTACATGCAAACATATGGGATAGTAAGAAATTAACTTTGGGATCAAAAGTATTTAATCACTACTTTAAGCATAACTACACACTAACAAGTAAGCTAAAAACATTGCTTATTGTGCTTTCATTTTGCTTATCCTTCCAGTAAGTCCACCTGTATTTAGGGATTGCCCATGAGTAGGAAACAATGCTCATGATCACACAACCTAATACTGACTTAGAAAGAATCAACGTGATTCAGGCATCCAGTCTTTGTCCAGGAAAGATATTAGTAAAGGATTTATAACATAAGAACATTTTATCCAAGCCTTGTTTTGGCATCCCATTCAAAGCTGGAGCAAGGATAGGAGAAATTTGGCCTGCCAATCAAACTCATCCACCTTCTGCTTTTGCATCACCGGTGAGCTTACAACTGTCTCCTTTGGGGAGAGGAATAAAACGAAGACATTCTTATGTCATAAGTATTATATGAAATTCAAATACAAGTGACTGTAAAACTTTATTAGGACACAGCAACCACATTTGGCTATGTGTAGTCTTCTATCTCACTGTTCACGAATCTAGAACACTCAGTTTTACACCAAAATAGATTTAATGAACCACTTATGCAGAATCATTTATGCTTTAAAAATTTTTTTGAAATGCTTTTTTTTACTTGTATCACAATCACATTGGACTCCAAATTCTTCCATATGTCCTTAAAAAAACCATATGATGGAAAGAATTTCATGAGTCCTATTACTTAAAAAATAAATAAATAAAGCTTTGTTGGGTATGTTAGTTAATTTTTTGTTGCCGTGATAAAACACCATGATGAAAGGTACTTTGGGAATAACAGTTTACAGTTCCAGAGGGATGAAATCAACCCCTATTGGGAGTTGTTCATATTTGTCACACAGGCCTGTTTTGGAGGTGGGGCTCTTTGCTCCTTATTTCTGACAAGTCATGGTTGATATGCCATTACTATTACTGTATCTCTTACTACTTCACATCAGTTATTTAGCAAGCTGACTAATTAGAATAGCCATGGCAGCAAGTGGCAGTCTTGGCAATGAAAGAAAGAAGCTGAGAGATAAATTTTTAACTTCAAGCAAAAAGTGGAGAGAATAAACCAGAAATAGGGTAAAGTTATATATTCTTAGAGCCCACCCTCAGTAATAAGCTTCCTCCAGCATGGCCACATCACTAAGCATCTCCAAATAGTGCCAGCAATTGGGAAACAAGTGTTCAGATATCAGAGCCTGTGAGAACATTGCTCATTCAGCACACCACACTGAGTAAAACTGCAATCATTTGGGATTTTAGCACTTATGTTTTAATTATAAAATGTTGTTTTATTTTGGAGAATATTTAAGTAAAAAGCTTCAGTTGTTTGTGTAAGTAATTTGAAATTTTGTTTTGGATTTTGAGTTTTCTGCATTTAATAACTATAAATATAACTTCTAAGAGGGAAAATGCTCAAATTATATTTTCAAGAGTTTATCCATTTTTTCCAATGGTAAATAAAAAATCGTATAATGCACTTAATAGGGAAAGATCAAAACAAATAAACACTTTCCATTTTTGCTATTTTAACCACTATAGTCATATAAAATAAAATAATAATTCTAAACCAGCAAACTTTCAAGTCCTCAGAAGGTTGAGACAACTAAGTGTCAGCTCTCCATAAGATGCCACAATTAAAGTACTGCTCTGAATTTACTAAGGATTAGAAAATTTGGACATCCTGGTCCTTTCCCCTCTCCAGTCATCTTCCTGAAAAGTTACCTGAGTGAAGTAGACTGACTAGCTTTCTGCACCAATTAAAAGGTACATGCCAATTAATGTAGCTTGCGTGCCAAGGGCGACATGGGACGAGGCAGAGGAGCATGAGAAGGGCACAGAGCAGCCTACAGATGCTGTTGGGAGTTGTTTGCATATGCGTGTGTTATGCAGGCCCCTTTTAAAGGTGGAGCTCTTTGAACCTAATTCCAGAAAAGTCACTGTCGACATGGTATGTATATGAGCTTCTTATGATTATTTCATATCAGGTATCGGGCAAACTGATTAATCGACATAAATCTCTCGGAATGAGCACCCTTGTTTTAAGGATGAAGACAATGAAGTAATTGTTTATTATGGTAATTTATCGTGTCAAATGGTAGAAATTCATCCACTCTGCAATAGATAGCAGGCAACAGGCCAATCCCTGGTTCTCTTCTTTTGTCCATGTTCCAGTCATTTGATGATCCCTTAAGTCCAAACCAATAAATTTGTGACTTTGATTTTTTTTTTTATATATCCATCACAAACCTTCTTTGGGAACTGTACAGAAATGTACATCCAACTGCCTGGTCGGTATTGCCATCAAAGTACCTGTGCAAAATCTCAAACTCCACGTTTCCAAAGTCAAAATTCTGATCATCATCCAGAAGGTATTAGTATCTCAGCAAACTTCTCCTGTGCTCAGACCGAATACTTGACTGCCCTCCTTAATGTTTCTCTTTGTCTCTGACTCCAAGTCCAGTTGGTTGGGAAATCCCAACATCTCCACCTTTAAATGACAGTAGAATCTGTTTATTTCCCATTGCTGGGTGTCGGCCATCTTCAGACCCTGGATGGCAGCAGCTCTCACTGCGAATGTCTCTCTTCCCTTTTGTGTTTACTCTGCACTTAACAGCCACAAGAACCCACTATGAGCCTGTCAAATCACATTAGCTCTGTATTCAAATCCTGCAATTCTTCCTTTCTTCACTCACTAGAAATCCGTTCCTCACAGTGACATTCAAAAACCTTTAAAGACCTCTCTCACATTCTATTTCATTATGTTAGATTTTTTCCATTTAGCCTTTTTTTTTTACTTTTTAAAAAAGAAAACAACTCTTTTCCCACTATGCATACCAATCCAAGTTCCCACTCCCTCCCCTCCTCCCATTCCTTCACACACCCTCTCACTCCAACCCCATCCAATCCTCTGAGAGGGTAAGGAACATTGCTTTAGGGAAGGTCCAAGGCCCTCTCTACTCTATATCTAGGCCGAGTAAGGTATCCATCCAAAGATAATGAGTTCCCAAAAAGCCAGTACATGCAATAGGGATAAATCCTGCTGCCACTGCCAGTGGCCCCTCACAGTCTGCCCCAGCCATACAACTGTCAACCACATTCAGAGGGACTAGTTTGAACCTATGCTGGTTCCTTCCCTGTCCGGCTAGAGTTGGTGAGCTCCCATTAGCTCAGGTAAACTGTTNTGTCAACCACATTCAGAGGGACTAGTTTGAACCTATGCTGGTTCCTTCCCTGTCCGGCTAGAGTTGGTGAGCTCCCATTAGCTCAGGTAAACTGTTTCAGTGGGTATCCCCATTATGGTCCTGAGCGCTTTGCTCATATTCTCACTCCTTCCACTCTTCAACTGGACTTTGAGAGCTCAATCCAGTGCCCTGATGCGAATATGTTAGATTTTTCTTTACTTTCCACAACAAACTCTCTGCAATAAACTCCCCAAAGTATGGTGCCTTGAAATCACACAACTTTATTTTTCATGTAAAATGCCACCCATGACCAACGGTGGGCCTCACTAGACTGAAATCGGGGCTTTTCCCAGCTTTCAGAGGCTGCTGTTTTTCTTTGGCTCAGGGCTGCCTTTTTCAGTGTGCAAGTCAGTTTCACGCCACACCACACTCCTCTGCTGCTTTAGAAACTTGATGTTTGCCTCGGCTCACCTGTGTGGCTCTGCCCCCATTTTATGGCTTGCTGTTTTAGAAACCATAATTTAATATGCAGTCTGAGTTCATCTTTGTCATCTAGTAAAATATACACACAGGGAATTGGACGCAGGCATTTTAGGGGTGGTAAAGTATTTGAATTGCCATTCTACTTTTATCCTCATACTTTGTAGACAAACCACAAGTGTTCTAATCCCCTTACCTGCTACTGGGTTGCTGTACCAGTGATGTGTTATTTCTCATAGTTACACCTGCAATCTCTGTCATTTTCTTGAAGGCTTTCCCCTGGCATGCTGCCTTAAGTTACAACCTACCTGGCCTACATTGTACAGCACTTATCACATTCTAATTCATATTTTAGTTATGAGTATTTGTTATATGTCTTATTTTGCACTTGATATCTGTCTGTTTTATTTGCTTCATATCCCTAGTTTAGAATTCTGCTATTTACAGAGCTGCCCTCAATCAATATTTGGTGAAATGAATAGAGAGGTATTTTATTGCTATAAACCTTCAGTTATTCGGAAATAAGGTGTAATTATGACATAATGGTTGTGAGGCTTGTGGCCACCCTGAAGCCAGGGCAGAAACTTCTGATTATTCTTGCCATGTACTGAAAATTTCTATTGAAAATATAATTGTGCACATTACAAGAATTTAATTTATTAGGCTCACCACCAGAGCAATTACTCAGCTTTGTAATTAAGTTGGGGCATGTATGCACTTGCTTTTGTGTTGAACATAAATCACAGTCCACCAGCTTAGCTGGGTAAGGCACTTCCTGTTCTTCCTAACTCCAATTAATATCCGAGTCCAAGAGGCCAATAAACTAAAGGAGTAGATAACCAAATACCCCTCTATTTAGATGTATTTCTAAGATTTTTATACAAAGCCAAGACATTGATGGGAGTGAAGGGGACATGACTTAATACTTCCTCTTGGTGTAACAGTTGCAATGATGAATCCTTCTTACTTGGCCTCATGTCTTCTCTGCTAGAGGTGGTCTACTCTCTTGCAAGCCCATGACCAAAGACATCCCTTGAGATGGAGCAGAAGGATTCACTTTTGTTTCTCCCCCTTCAGACCCATAAAAATGACTCTTGGTTCCACCTATGGAGCTGGCAGGAATCTCCATGTGATCTGTGTGTGTATGTTGTGTGCAGTTTTATAGACATGCTGGATCTTCAAGAACCATTCTCCAGTGTGAGGCTCACCTCACTTACATTTAGAGCATCTTTTCAGGTGCTAATCAGGTCCCACATCTTCTCTTTAAATATATGTTGATGTCTATTGCTTATTTTTCAAGCACATTTTACTATTTTAAATTCATGGTTCATAACAAATTGAGGAGAAAGTTGTCTTAAGTACTACATGATGCTGTGATAAAACACATGACCAAAAACAACTTGAGGAGGAAAAAGTTAATTTCATCTTATGGTTGCCAGGTCACGCTCCATTACTTAGGGAAGTCAGTGCAGGAACTGAAGGCAGAGACCTGGAGGAGGCTGCTTATGGGCTTGCTGAGGCTTGCTTGCTTGAATAACTCAGAACCACTTGCCCAGGGAGGGCACCACCTGCAGTGTGTTGGCCCTCTCACATCATTCTTAAATAAAGAAAACACCTCATGGACTTGCAATTATGTTATTATGTTATATATATATATATATATATATGTCATTATGTTATAGGTATTTTCTCAACTGAGGTTCTTCCAAATAACCTTAGCTGCTTCAAACTGACAAAAAAAAAGCCGATAAGGACAAAGGACAAATATTACTGTAAATTCCTACCTCAACATTCATAGCACCCCACTCAAAATCAAAACCCTATACCAGAGCAGTAGGAGTAGGTTATTGATTGTTTGATTGGTTGATTGATTGATGTTTTACATCGATGAGGCCTTGTCTCTCAAAATGTGTGTTTTATAAGACAGTTCTCTCTTGGTATTGCACATTCCTCAGGTTTTGGAGAAACGTTTAATGTGATGTATTTACGTTATGCTATCACACAAAACAGCTTCACAGAATAAATCATTCTCCCTTCAACCACTGCAAACATGAATAATATATCTTCTCTGTTAATTTTCGTATAGTACATAGGGTTTTCCTCTTAGAACAAAGATTGTCCTCTTTGAACCCATAGTCTGGAGTTAAGTTTCTTACAAATCTCCTTGTCTTAATGATTTATGTCCCTTGAGAAATGTTCTTGAGAAGTTGACAAGATTGCTCAGTGCTTAAGAGCACTGGTTGCTGTTGTTGTCCACACTCAATTCCCAAACCCACATGAGGCTTACAACTGTCTATAATTCCAGTTCAAGGGATCTGACACATTGTACTGACCCCTGTGGGCATCAGGTGTGCATGTGGTGCACAGACATGCATGCAGACTATACATGCATACACATAAAATAAAATCTTTTAAAATGTTTTATATTTTTATTATTAGTGTTTGTGTATTTATGTAAATATAGATATATGTATGGTGTGTGTGTGTGCGCGTGAGTGTGTAAGCACATATACCTACTGAGACAGGTAAGGAAAGAGCAGGTCTCCCACAAGTATCAACAAACATGTCTTATCAAGATTAAGCACCTCCCCATGAATTAAAGCTCATGTAGGCGACCTGGTAAGAGGAGTAGGGTCTCCCAAACCAGTAAAAGTGTTGGAGACAGCCCCTGTTCCCACTGTTAGGAGTCCCACAAGAGGGCAAGATACACAACTGCAACATATATACAGAGCGCCTAGGTCAGTTCCATGCAGGCTCCCTGGTTGTTGGTTCACTTACATAGAATATTCTATTTACTGAATATACCACAATTTATTTATTTATTCATCTGCTGAAAGACTTTTTTATTGTTTCCAAATTTGAGAAGTTAAGATTAAAGCTTTGAAACACATTTGTGTTCTAGGTTCTATGAGAACAAACATAGTCAACTCCTTTAAATATATACAAAGTATGAAAATTGTGGGTTGTGTGTCATTTATGTTCAGTTTTTAAAGCAACTGGCAAACTGTCTCCTACAGTGTTGTATCGCTTTGCATTCCTATCAACAATGAGATAATTCTAGTTGCTCTCCACTTCCCCCAGGACTGGATGTTGTTAAAACTTCAGCTTTTTTGCCTTCTAATAAGAGTTTGGTAGGATTTAGTCTGCTATTTCCTCATCGCATGTGATAATGAACACCTTTTTGTTAGGTTATTTAGAACCAGGTTATATTCTTCAACGAGACAGTGTTCTACAACCACTTTAAATAGCTGCCCATTTTCTCATCTGAGAATTTTAAAAGTTCGTTGTAAATTTGGATAACAGTATTTCTGTATATTTTGCAAATGTACATGTCTCTCCAAGTTTGTTTCCTGTCCTCTCATTTCTCGGCAGTGGAGAGTTATCGCTTTTTTTTTAAGTGAGGAGTTTTTAATTCTAGTAAGGTCTAACTGATTGATTTTTCTTTCATGGTTTGTGCCTTTTAGTATTATTGTCAGGCCTCAGGCCCAAGTTACTAAAGTTTTAGCCTACATAAGAGAGGAGGTTTATAGTTTGACACTTTTTCATTTAGATCCCGGATCTGTGTTGAGATAGTTTAGGGAAGGGGTATAAAAATTCACTATCTTCGTTTCCCATTGTTACAGCTCTGTTTGGAATGTTTATCTTGTTGTGTTTCATTCTCTTTGTTCTTTTGTCAAAGATCAAACATTTATGTGGGTCTTCTTCTGGGCCAACAGTTCTAGTCTGTTGACTTGTTTGCCTGCTGCTTGACTAAAATCATGCTCTTGTGATTACTATAGCTTCATAATAAGCTTTGACACTGAGGATGTTGATCTTCCAACTTCTCCTTCAAAGGCTGGCTAATCTAGATTTCACTTCCGTTCATAACTCATATCTAGTTCATTAATTACATGCGATATCGTTCTGGGGTTATTTTCTATAGATTTATTTGTTTGCATTTTTATGTGTTTGAGTGTTTGTCAGCATGTATGTATGTATGTATGTATGTATGTATGTATGTATGTATGTATGTATGTGTACCATACGTGTGTCTGGTGCCTGTGGAGGCCAGAAAAGGGTGTAGGATTTCCTAAAATTTAAGTTACAGACAGTTGTTAGCTGCCATGTGGGAATTGGGAATTTAACCCAGGTTATATGTAGTACTCTTAACTACTGAGCCTTCTCTTCATTGGGATTTAAAAAATTCTGTCAATCAAATTGGAAGAAGTAACATCTTGAATCTTCCTATCCATAAAGTATAACCACTCTCCATATATTTATTTATTTTATGTATTTCAATATGTCTTGTGCAAATTATACCTATCTGTTGATGATTCCATCAATGTCATCTTCCCTTGAGTTGCATTTTACCTCCCACATTTTTCTTTATTTTTTTCTTAGAATTTCAGTTTGTCTGCCTCTGTTACCCATCAGTTCTTGCAATTTCTTTATCCACTGAAGCCTTCTCAATAGAGCTTGTGAATGAAAATGGCACCTACGGGTTCGTATGTTTGAATATTTGGTCCCAGTTGGTGGAACTCTTTGGGAACAATTAGGAAATGTGGCCTTGCTGGATGAAGTATATCACTGGGGTAAGCTTTAAGATTTTAAGTCTCAAACTCTTTTGAGTTAGCTCTCTCTATCTCCGTACTGGAGTTTGAGATGGGAGTTGCTCCTGCCTTCACCGCCATGCCTGTATTCTGCCATAATGGACTCTAATCCTCTAGGAGAAGTAAGCAAAATTGCACATTATTTTATATGAGTCACTTTGGTCATGATGTTTTATAACAGCAATAGAAAAGCTACTGAGTCATTAGTCATATACTTTAGTTTGATGTTTTAGGGAATTCGTGTTTTAGCAGCTCAGTGCCTCATGGAACAGGGCTGAGGGTGTTCGGTTTAGAAGTTGATTAGTACATAGGAGTTCTGTCTTTAGTAAATGGGTTAGTTTCTTTATAATGAGAATACATTGTTTGTCCTAGGAGCAGTTCCTCACTAAAAAATGAGCTTGGCCTTCTTCTTGGCTTCTCAAACACCTATTTCTTATCCTTCCACCTTTCTCCATGGTATAGTATGACAAAGCAAAAAGTTCTGCCTTAATCAAATCCAGATATCTTGGTCTCTGACTTCTAAGCTCCCAGTTATGAGAAATATATCTCTTCATCATAAAGAATCCATCTAATAATATTCTAGAAAGAAATATATTAAGCTAAGAGTGGTTGTTTTAAATTGTTAACCTAATAACTTTCACACCCATGTTGTATCTGAGGTTAGCTTTTATTATTGCTTTGTTTCTTTAAACTGCATTTTTGGTTTTTTTTTTTAACCTTTTGGCTTTTTGGAATTGTGCAGTTTGAATTTTTTATCATTGGGGGGCTATACCAGGTAAGAAGGGCAGTAGTAGAAGATGAGCATTAGTGATGCCGTGGGGAAGGAGATCTTCTGTAGTCTTTGATGACATTGGAAGTCTTTGCTCCTGTACTGTGAGTTTCACAACTACATCCTACATCTTCCCTCATTGAGACGGACAGGTTGACTGGAGTGGACTGGAATTAGCAATTCTGATTCCCCTACATGGAAGGCGGAGGGGAATATAGTTCAATGATTCCCTCGCCTGACGTTGGTGAGATTATGAATAAACCTATATAATTTAAGTGCTTTGGAAAGTATTTACTTTGAAGACAGCCTTAGGAACGCAAGCTTGCTTTACTGTATTGCATGTAATTCCCTTCCCCTCTTTCTTAAGCCATGTGAGAGGAAACATGCCCAGTTTTCACTGTGAGAACATAGACGAGATTCTAGAAGTGATGATGGCGAAAGCCAGAGCTTTATCATGCTCTGTCTGGGGTTCCCTGGAACTTTCAGCTCTCAGACTTATCAAATCTGAGCCTGAAACTGTCACATTGGCAAGTCTCGGTATTCACTCGAAAGTCTTTCAATTTGGCTTGTAGCATTTTGCAGCCCCTCTCACGCCTTTAAGGGATCTGAGAATGATGTGCTTCTTTTCTTGTTTGTTCAGCTTTGTCTCTACTAGGAAGGACAGGGAATGAGATCCAACATCCTCACATGTTAGATCAGAAACCCGAAGTCTCTCCTTTGCCTATTCGACTTTGGAGTTTTCATGAGATTTTTCTTTCTCACTTAGGGTCAAGGTAGGCATTTAGTGTGTTTCTTGGAAGAAGAGGTCACAGTTTTGTGGGATTGTTTTGCTTGGATCAGATAGCTTGTGCCACTTTAATTTTGCTTCATACACCTTTACCCATTATCGTTAAACCGCCCTATAGCTCTTAGTAAAGTATTTGGTTTTCTCCTTAGGTTTTGGAAGTGATTCACTCTAAGCTTAGAGATTCGAAAGTTGCTTGTACAATCATCATCCTCCTGTTACTAATTTTGCCTGTCACCAGTATGACAGAGAGCCACAACGTGTGACTTGTGTTAAAGACGCAAATTCCCATCAATATTTACACCCATCTTCCATCTTCCTTTCCCATCCCATGAGAGGACTAAAATATCAATATTTTATTTAAGGAGAGATGGCTCAGCAGTTAAGACTACTTGCTACTGTTGCAGAAGACTTATTTGGTTTCCAACATTCACATGGAAGCACTAAACCATCTATGACTCCAGGGCCAAGGTAATTACATTCTTCTCTGACCTCTGTGGATATCACATGTATGTAGTGCACAGATACACATGCAAGCAAAACACCCACACATAAAAAATAAACACTTTAAACATATTTTATTTTCATATCATCTATCTTATCCTTCCACCTGCTTAAAGTTTCTGTTTCACTAAGGACGGCCACCCCAGCCTTTGGCAATCTTTTTCTTAAATCTGACAAGTCTGCAATGTGGGACAGTGGTATTCCTAACAAATACCAGCATTCTTCCTGTACCCACAGCAGTAATTTCCAAATAAAGGGGTAGTAATGAGCAGAGCACAAATGTAGGAAAACAACTGAATTCATAATTTCTAGAAGTGCTTCATAATCCCACCTCATGTTCCTGCTTATGTGCCTATATAGCGATATCATAAAAGTACTTTTATAGCCTGCGCAATACTGTGTGTATCACCAGATGAGACAAGGAACAAAGATGCGAGAGAGGTGTGGTCTCTGTTTTCCTTCGTCTCCTGTCATTTTAAGCACCAACTACTCTTGCCATATATGCCCAATCTACTTTAAAGGTATAGTCTAAGAAAAATTATAATATGTTAAAAGTAGGCATATAAAATAAGAGATAATTGTCTTGATATTAAACCCTATTATGCCCAAATAATTTGACCTTAGAGCAATTCTAAGCAGGTCCTTAGAACAAGTCTTCTTCCCACATGCACTTTGGGGTGTGTGCTTGGACATCTGTCTACTGGTACTAGCTCTTCTAAGGATACTCCCTCCCCTGAAGCCCTTCTCCAAGGAGGGTGGTTCCTCCCTCTACCTTCTCCTAAGGCAGTGACAATATAATCCAATGAGGCTTCTGTTTCACTTTCAGGACTCTATGAATCTTAATGCCTTTAATAAGCGCCTCCCCAGGTAGCTCAGTCTCTCTAGAACTGGATCCACGCTAGCTGCTTTTAGAAAGAAGCCCTCTCTTGCCTTGACATTTGGTTACTGTTGCTGTGACTATATCACAGAATAAATCAAGACAAACCATGCTAATAAACAATTTAAAAAGAATTGTAATAATGTAACCATTACTGAACTGCTGTTTAAATTATTCCCACATCAAATACAAAGCTATGGCAGTTAACTCTAAGGCATAATAATTTTCTCCTTCAGAAAAAGCAACCTACTAAAACTGTCATTATATGCTAAGGACCATTTCCCTAAAAAATAGGGGTGGGGGTGTGATGTCTATCTGTAATTATGCTACTTTCACAAAACATTTCTCCAAAGATCCAAGTAGCAGTATTCCATCTGGAAAAGCAGTCATTTCAAATTCAGTATTTCTGCTAATTATTATGGTTTAGGCCTCCCAGATATAATTTAAGGATTCCATAAAGCTTTTTTCTAATGATAAATTAACTATGAATATTTTTGTTCATTATGTTTCTAAATTATGTTGTATCCATCTTTTACTTTCATAATTACTCGAAGAAATATAATACTTCAAAATAAAGATCCTAATCCAAGCAAGAAACATAAAAATGAAGATGTATACTATAATAAATGATATACTTACAACATATACCATCCAATCATTACTTATAGTGATTGCACAGTGACATATATCTATAATCCCAGTTCTTGGGAGGCAGGAGGATCATAAATTTGAGGGCAGCCTGAGCAATATAATGAGACCCTACACACACAAAAAAAATAAATAAATAAGAGCTCCATTGTTGCTTTTAATTGTAGACGGCCAGGGCTGATTATCTGTCGTATATAATGGAAGAATGCACATTATTCTTGCCTCCTTCTGCCACACTTCTCTCTTGTTATTAACATAATTGTGTCCATAACCTACATTTGTATTAGCACAAACCTGGCTTTCTATTTCACAGTGCAGATTTGGGTGAGGCAAGGAATGTACGAAAGAATAAACTGGATTTTAATACTTGTTTGTCAAAAACCCACAGATTTTTACCTCCTATTGTAGACCAAAGATGCAGTACACTCCTCCTGAAAGCTTCCAGCTTTAAGCCTATACAACCCTTTACCTTTTCTCTTACTGAATTAACAACATAAAAATGCACCCAAAATGCAGATGAAGCTGGGAACACCAGGCATTCGTGATGTGTGGCTTTCACTGCTGTTTTGCCAGAATCCTTGTTTGTGTCCTTAGCCAGATCCACTCCCATTCCCACACTTCTGCCCTCATTAACTAATCCCAAGAGATTCTCTTTGTCTTCTCCTAAGCTAAATAGGCACTTTCTCAAAGTCTACCTTTTCCCCTCCAGCTTGTACTAAATCTTTAGAACCCAGACAATTATTATCAGCTCTTCCTCCATTTTAAGATAGCACAGATAACACTGTCAAATCAAAACTCACTTGAGATGAAGATCTTACCTGTTATAAGGCTTGCTCAGGTCAAGGATCTAAGTGACAGAGGAACAGAAGAGATGAAGTCAAGAGGTACATGTCCACCTTTGTGGCTCCCCACAACCCAGCGTTTGCTGTCTGAAGCCTGAAGCCTTCACTGTGTACCTGATCTTAACCATGGCTACTTAGTCGCCCCCCTCCTAACTTCTCTTCGGTGTAATGGTGCCCCGCTATTTGTGAAAACTCAACTTAGGCACCACTTCTTGAAGTAACCTTTCCCTGAATCCCTGTCAAGACAGACGCTTTCAACACGTTTCCATGTAACCAGGGCTTGGTTGCTCCCATTGCGTTAGGAGTGCTTACTTGTCTCCTCTGGGGTGGCAGGCAGCTTTAACAAGAAACTCACCTGTGTCCTTGTCGGCCATAAGGGCACCAGCAGCAGATCAGTTGTTCAATAACTATTAGAAGTCGAAATAGCGATTCTCTCTGTCCTTTGATACACTATCTGTTCAGAGGGATGAAGAAACATAGGAAGTGATTGTGGTGCAGTGTGACTGGAATTGAGAAACATGCAGAAAGTAGGTGGAGGGGCACCAGGGCAATTTCTAAATCTGCCCTCGGCAGTAAGGGTTTCTAAAAGGCAGAGAAGAAATAAAGGAACTTCACTATGGCAAGAAAACAGATTTTTTTTCCCCAACTAGAGCTGAGGAGGATGTGTGAGCAGAAAGCATATGACGTCTGAAGTCACGATTATTATTCTGCAAATCCTAAATAGAAAGATGAAAATTAGGTACCTCGTGATAAATTATTCAAGTTATATGCTTTTGTTTAGTTATAGAAAGCATCTGGTAGCTCAGTATTTACAAAAGAAGTGGATTTAACCTAATGTTAGTATTATTAGATGATAAAAAGTATTTTTAAAATTATTGCATAATTTGAAGACAAGTCTTGGGTTGGTCATCACCCAGGGCTTATTAATGTGTGTACTGTGAATTATTGATTTGACAAGCAATTTAGCTTGAAAATTAATAAAACAGGATTCATAAGCACTTCATTTACTTGTGAATCATGCATATGAGTATGCACTCCAGTTACATATATGTGCAAGAGAACAAATATTTGGAATAATGCAGCATTTTTACACCATGTTCCTAAAGTTCATAGTGACCTGAGAGCATTCAGGTGGAGAATTGCCTATGGAAACATACTAGAAAAACCGTTCTGCAAAAATAAGTCAGCGCTCATACACTGTTGAATGCAGTTCCTCGTGGCTGACACAGATATCAAAATCCTGCATGGTTATGCATAGCAAGCAATGATTTGCATTAATATTCTCACTCCTCAGTGGCTGCTGACAGTATCATTGTTATTTATTGCTCATCCTATCTTCTGTCAAAGTTTTGGGAATAAATAACTTGACAGAAGGCATAAAGGACACCTGGAGACGATGGAAGTTTCTGTGCCCTTAAGTATTTTTACCAAGCAAGTTGTGCACTGTTTCTTAGGTCTTAGGTGACAAACAGCATGGGACTGGCTCATGAGGATATTTACAGACAATGGAGGCCAGACTCTGCCTACACAGGAGTCTACTTTCTATATCCCAGAAGAAACCAGATACAAACATATATAATGGAAATCCTGTAGGATAGAAAAAGAACCTATAAAATGGTGACTTTTAATTAGGCATGTATTTGTACACACACACACACA
>LOEQ01002843.1:180258-194542 GCA_001685075.1 Bramus lutescens | reverse complement strand
GGAAGAGCAGGCAATGCTCTTAACTGCTGAGCCATCTCTCCAGCCCCTGGTTTCTACCTTTGTATTTTAAATTGAGCTGTTTCCTTGGAGAGCAAGCTCCAGGAACTTTGGCTAAGTCACCTGTTTATCCTTGGTGCTTATCCCTAGTTTGTTACAAAGATCCAACAAATGTTTTACAAAATAGGCATGCACATAGGTGTTTGTCTTTTAGCAACACCCCCCGCCCTTGTTTCTTGCTGGATTTTCATACTTTATCCATTGGGTATCATGGGAAATGGGTATTTTTCTTCATCTTTGGTAATGCTGGATTTATTTTCGTTATGCCTTTTCATTTTGTTTCTAATAGTGGTTTCTAAAATCACTTCCAAAGTAACAGTATAGCATAGATAGAAGTCAAATACAGGAACCATGTGACTGGATTGAAAAGCCTTGGGTCCATAATGAAATCCTCTATGATTCAAGGGACAACATTATAATGAGTGGATTTAAGACCTGCTCCATGAATAAGATGAATGTCTGACACAGTAAATCTGGCTATGAGCTCACAGACACTATGAGGACCCTGCTACTATATTATTATACATTATATATTATTCTGCTAAATAAATGGACATAGTGTCAAACTTCCCTCAAAATTTGTACCTCTCAGACCTCATCAGACATTTCTTCATGCGGTGGACAGTGGTTCGCATAGAATCAACTATCAATAAAATGCAGAGAATAAGGGTGCTTGGAGTGCTCAGTCACAGCTTCTCCCCAAGGCTTGGGGATGGGTGGGGGGGTGGTCATCCTCAAGGAAGACAAACACACAAAGAAAGTAACCAATTACTTATTTGAAAGTGCCTTGATCTAGTTGATAGGGCAGAACTTAGGTAGGTGGGGAAGACAGAACTAAATGCTGGGCGGAAGAGAGGCAGAATAGGAGAGAGATATGCCATGGATTCACCAGAGACAGATGCTAAAAATTTTACCCGGTAAGCCACTGCCACGTGGTAATATACAGATTAATAAAAATAGGTTAAATTAAGATGTAAAAAATTAGCCAATAAGAAACCAGAGCTAATTGTCCAAGCAGTAATTTAATTAATACAGTTTCTGTGCGGTTATTTCGGGGCTAAGCTAGCTGGGCAGCCGGGAAAAACAAGTGGGCCCTCTCCCTACAACAGGGGTTAGAAAAATGGTAAGAGCCAGGGTCTTCTGTACATGACAGAAGTTCTGCTGTCATTAAGCCACAGCAGCTGTGGCTGGCTGCACAAATTCATGCCAGTCAACATTCTAGTCTGGAGTGGAAATGGGAGGTTAGCAGCCACCCTGCCTAAGGAGCTATTGACAGTTTATGACTTCTAGGGGAGAGAAGTCAGTTTTCTTTAAGGGCCTGGCTCTTGGTAGGTCAACCAATCCCCAGTGGTTGGCCCTACACTCGTGAGTATATGAGTATATGGACAACACAAATTGGACTTAGGTTATTTTTTTTAAGAGTACAACAGGGTTGGTGGCAGGGTGGTGGGCGTGGATCTGGGAGGAGTTAGAGTGTGAATGGGGAATAAATAGTAAATATGGTCAAAATATGTTAAGTGAAACTTAAATATTTCTTTAAAATGTATAATCAGGAAAGCATTTGCTGCCCATCCTTGAGGTTCTTTTCCTCTCTACACTCAACTGCACTCAATGCTTATGTCTGTGAAAAATGTTTCCGTGAAGATCCCCAAGCTGTCAAATGTTTCCCTTTTAATGAGGCAACAATTTCCACTCTCCTTCTAAACCATCAAATGATCTCCTACCTAGACTGCTCTTGTCAACTCCTCTGCCTTGCCTTTGTCCCTACCCCCATTTTCTTACTGTTCTTCTCACCAGCTTGTACCTCATTTGAATTTAACTGAATCACTCAACCCCCCATCACCCTTTTCTGTATGAATCAGTTTAATGAGTGATGAAGCCCTAAAACTCAGTTCCTAACTCCTTTCACAATGGTTTCTGGAAGTTTGCTGCTTGTCCTTCCGGCAGTCTAAGACTATCCTGGGAATATCAGCAGGTACTCCTATATAGTGCTCTGTGCGGTCTGTCATATAAGCAGTCTTCCAGATGCCCCAGAAAGTCCTCCAGGAACTGGGTACGGAGGTTCTACATACTCCGTACTCTGCAGCGAACACCGTGGAATGTTCCGGTGTTTAAAGCCTTCCAGTTCAGAGCTCCTGCAGGCAGCTAGAATGTTGAGAAGTTGGGGGTTGGTGAAGTGCCAGGCCAAGCCCATGCTAATCTTTCCTTCCAACTTAACAGCGGACAGATGCAATTATTATCTCAAAAAGTAACTTTTAAAAATATTTGAGCTTGAAACTGCAAACTTCCTCTGCAAGAAGGAATAACAAGTATACTAATGTAAAGTCGAGAAACCAAGGGAATTCCTGAGCGTGATGATTGTGAGTAAGATCACGTGGGCATTTGATTTTTTAAAAAGTGAACAGATGTGAATTCCACAGTTGAGAAATAGAAATATCCCTGCCAGTGTGAACCCTTTAGGGGAGGAGAGCAGAGCTCCCTGTAGTTTCTCTGGTGTACATACTGGCTATCTTTAGAAAAAAATCCCCACTTTAAGTATAGACATGGCATTCCCTAAGATCACTCTAAGCATGTTTTCAGTACTTTGCTTGGGTCCCAAAATGTACAGAAGCGAAGGGGAGGACATTTAAAATACATGCCAGGCTTTATATGCTAATTGTTGATCAATCGAGTCTAAGTATGTGCTTGAGTCCCGCTGGTAGCTGTGGCCCAGCTATTCCTGAGCCTTAGACCTTTTAAAATCTCCAGCTGAGTAAAGATAGCAGTTACCTTGACCTAGGAATGGAAACCTGCCCAGAAAAGTGGTTTGCTTGTTACAGTAAAGTTGCTTGGTGTTGATGCGATCTATTAAAAAAAATGGACCTAAAAGATCAGTGCCTTCATTTACCATTCATTGAGGTTCTAAGGTTGTGCCAAACATGATGCTATAAGCTGGGTATAAATGATATATGATATGGCCTCATGTTCCTATAGATCTTACCTTCTAACCCGGGAGACGGGCTTCTGAATAACCACCACGAGGCTATGCGATGTAAACTCTAATGAAATCAGCATATACTGGATGCCAAGGAGTCCAAAGAAGGGATTTGATCTCCTTTGTTTGGGTCAAGGGAAGGTCAGAGGAATTTGTGACGTGAGTTGTTTCTTCAAGGCTGAGAGCTAGTTACAAAAAGTGGGCGTCTCCAGTGGGCTTGGAAAGAAGAGTGTGAGCAAATACATCCTGAGAGTCCCCGGTAGGCTCGGGGCATCTGCAATGAGAAGACAACCGCAAAACCACTCTGGCTTGAAAAGAAGGATGAAGAGGAGGCTGTGAGGCTTCAACAGACCGGACCGTGAGGCTCTTTCCTGGGACAGGCAGGTCTGGGAAAGAGGCTGTTATAATTCTGTAAATGATATGGAGGACGGACCTTGAGTGGACACCCTTAGAGAAAATGATAGCGATACAATTAAAGTGCTACTTATGCCTCTATCCCTCGCTCCAGCTTAAGCATCTTTCCTAACTCTGGGTCCCAGCTTACGAAGCCAGGGCTTTCACATGTCAGCATGGCCCACCCCTCCCAGCTCATCGTCCATTCCTTGTCCCAGAACTAATCTTGGTTGGCAGGGATCCCACACAGCATGCCCTCTCTTCTCATGTCCTCACATAAGCTATCCCATCTCATGCAACACCCCTTCCCCAGCCTCTTGCCCGAAGAGGGTTCTTTGGCTAGTACACAGTAAGTACCTACTGCGATAGTTCACATTTACCCGTTCACACATCAGTCAGCTCCACAAGGCAGTCACCTTCTCTGAGATGGAAAAGGAATCCTTTTTTTTTTTTAAACTTAGCATGCCCGTTGGATGCACAGAAGGATTCAGCAAGTACTGAGGGATTAAATGAATTTCAGATGAAGAAATCGCAAGACTTGGTGTAATTATTGCGGATGCATTATTAAAAAGGTGTGTGAGTTCCTTGGCTTGTGACAAAATTCCGGACAAAAGCAACTTAAAAGAGGAAAAACTTAAAGCTTATTTTTGCTCACAGCTTTCTCATGCTAGGAAGGCATGGCAGCGGCCATAGGGGCTAGGTGATCACACTGTGTCCACAATGAGAAAACTGGGACAGAGCGGCCCAAAGGCTCAGTTCAATTTCTTCTTTTCCACTCAGTTCTGGACCCCAACCCATAGGATAGTGCTGCCTCCATTCATGGTGGCTCTTCTTGCTCTGGTGAAGCTCTTTGGAAATGCCCCTGAAGATGCACCCTCCCAGGTGTGTTTCCATGGTGATTCAAATCCAGTCAAGCTGCTAATTCTTGCCATCCTAGGATAGAAGTAAAGCTGTGGCCGATAGTCTGGGCATTGGCCCTAAATTCTCTTTGTTTCTGTGTAGGCTCCTCTGCTTAGTCTTTGCTGTTTATCGAGAAGGGGTGGGCGCAGTGTCTTGCCCTGGAGTCCAGGTTGGCCCTGAACTCTACATCCTTCTGTCTCAGCTAGACCAATCCTGGAATTCAAGCTCTGAGCCACGTCTCACACTCCCTCACCTGCCTGCACCCCGCTTTCACCCTTCTGTTGTAATCCTTTCTAAATGTGAGGCAACCAGACTAATCTCTTACAAATGTAAATGCAAGCCCAGCCCGATTTTCCCAGGTCAAAAGCTCCCTGGAGATTGCTTGCTTATCGGGATCTCAGGATCGAGTGTGATTCCCGACTTTCTGGCGGGGTCCGTCCCCTGCTGAGCTGTCTGTTCTCCTTTTTCCACCCTTTTACCCTTCATGCCCCTTCCCCTCCAATAGCAAATGACTCTGGAGATTCTTGAAAACGGGTTCTCTCTCCTGCAAGTCCCTTCCCTTTCTTTGCCTGTCTCTTTCTCTGAATTTGCTTGCCTAGCTGCCTCTGCATGAAGCTTCTTGGACTAAGCATAGAACGAGAATGATCGTGTTATTAGGACTTCTGTATAGAATGAGGAAGCTACTGGGCTATGGGAGCAATGGTGTGTGTTATAACTTTAACCTGGGCATGCTGAACCCTTGACAGGTGCGGAGGCTTGTGATCCTCTCCAGGCACAAGCTTCTGCCCTCCATCCTTTCGTGGAATGGCATTCTTAAAGCAGAGCCAGAGACTATTTTCAGTCCAGGGAGATAGCTGTCAACCTCCCAGTTCACATCAGTGCAAATTTGGCTGCATGGGGCGGTGCACACTCGTAGTTCCGGACAATTGGGAGGCTGAGACAGCAAGAGCTTGAACCCAGGACAACACAGACACTCTCTCAAACAACTACAGCAACTATGCAAATGCACACCGAATAGTCAAAAGAAAGTCCAAGCTAAATTTCTAGTCTTTTTGCTTCCGCCTCTGTGCCTAGAGATGAGGACTGGACTTGGGCAAAATATTCATATTTTCCTCTGTCACCCTCAAGTGCACTCAGCTGTAGCCCAAGTCAAATGATAAAGGCTGCCTCATCCCTGCAGCCCGTACAACTGACGTGGTTGATTTTCAGTCCGGCTCATGTTCCTTCAACCCAAGGAAATCTCTAGGTGCCACAATCCATTCCTGAACAAATGAATACTCTCCTATCTTTTCTGTTGGGTGCGTATGTCAAGGCAGAAGTACCGTTTACACATAGAGGCAGAATTAAAGACTTCAGTTTCCAATGAAAGTTTTCTCGAGAGCGTTAGAAACAAACATATTCATTCCCTTTGGCAAATAATTCCATTTCTGATATGTTTCTTTATTTGCCACTATCAAAGAATCCCGAGAGGTGTAATGGATTCTAAGCAGAGATCACTCACCCGAAGGAGGCCAGTCATTGTGTAGTGTGTGCATCTGTATTGTCTCACACAAGTATATTCTTTCTGTCGAGTATTGCTTCTGAATGGCTCTCATTAATTGTAGAAGGGTCCCTTTCTAGCTTTCATTTTTTGTTTCCAGGTTTTTTTTCCTCAATGCTGGGAATGGAATCAGGGCGTTCTTCCTCTTCCACAGTGCTATGCCCAAGCCAAAGCAGCTTGCTTTCATTCAAAGAGCAGGACTCAGAGGGCTCATGAGCCTTGAGAGTGACACACTTGTGACATGGAAACCGAAGGAAGGAGGACATAGGGTGGGGGTGGGGGGAACAGTGAGGAGGGAGAAGGTGATAGGAAGAAAATAGAACATCTAGAGAAATGGCACAGTGAAACCACTAGTTTGTATTCTAACTCAAAACTGGTTTCAGGAGCTCTGGAGGGATGACTCAGCCGCTATGAATGGGTGCTACTCTTACAGAGGACCCAAGTTCGGTTCCCAGCACCGGTGTCAGGTGTCCCACAATCACCCTAACTCCAGACAAGGATCTGAAACCCTTGTCTGAATTCCGAGACGTGCACTCGTGTGCACATAACCCACTCACAGACACACACATGTGCTCATAATTTGAAACAATAGAAATGAACCTAAAACTTTAACTTTAGGGCCAGCAAAATGGTGAAGTGGATAAAAGCCTTTGTAGCTGAGCCTAACTACCTGAGGTCAGTACCTAGAAGTTACATGGTAGAAGGAGAGAACTGGCTCCCCAGGTCTGTCCACTGACCTCCACGCATACACCACAGAACCCCCCCACACACACTCACATAAACAATTGAATGAATAAATGAATGGATAAATAAATAAATAAATAAATAAATAAATGGAAAAAAATTAAATTAATTAAAAAAGAAAAGCCGGCAAAATGGCTCATTGGATAAAGGCACTTTGACACCAAGTTTGACGGCCTGAGTTTGGTCCCTGGAACTTTAGAGCCATGGCTTCAAGTTGTTCTCTGAGCTTTCCGCAGGCATCATGGACTATACAGACAAGCACAGTCACACACAAATTAAGTAAATAAATAAATGTTAGAAAAAATATACAAAGAATATTCTATGTATATATATATATTACACAATCATATGACATATAGTCTTATATGTGAATTTATATGTGGTTATATATGTTTTATGTAGCAATTTAAATTTTTTCTTCTGTAGAAACTGTTAAAATGTGTAGACCGGCATACTGTCTGAAATGAAAACATCCTTTTGATAACTAAATTAGCAAAACTAGTTGAAAGACAGTCCTCACTATTAGTACGTGTGTGCTGAAAACAGTATCCATATATTTCTGGTAGGACTATACACTGAGTATAAATTAGTTCCACAGTAAAGGACTGTTTCACAATATGACTCTGAAAACTTGTTTAAATTTTCACACACCTGACTTTATAATTCCACTTTGAAAACTATGTAATAGCAAAGCAAAGTTACTCACAGACATGTATGTTTAACGATGTTTATTGAGATACTTCTGTGCTGACTTTATTTTTCAGCTTGAGGTAAGCTAGAATCATTTAGGAAGGTCTCTCAGTTAAGGCAATGCCTCTAGGCCATTACCCTATAGGCAAGCCTGTGGAGCATTTTTCTGATTACAGATTGATGTGGGAAGACCCGGCCTACTGTGGGTGGTGCCAATCTAGGCAGGTGGTCCTGAGCTGTATTGGAAAGCAGGCTGAGTAAGCCATGGAAAGAAAGGTAGTCACAGCCCTCCTCCGTTGCTTTTGCTTCAGTTCCTGCTTCCAGGGTCCTGCCTTGAATTCCTACTCTGACTTCCCTTCATGATGAACACATGTGAGCCAAATATACCCTTTCCTACCCAACTTCCTTTTGGTTGTAGTGTTTAAACACTGTAATATAAAATCTAACTAAGACATCTTTATAATAGCAAAAAGATCTTATATATCCATAAAATGGGATCTTTTTGTAGCCATGTATTAATTTATATATTATAGAATGTATAGTGAGGAATGTTCTTTTTTCTTACCATGATTTTAAAAAATATTTTATTACTGTATATTTGTTGTATAAATCAATAGATTCCATGACTTTTTAAAGCGTATTTTCTATTTTGACTAAATTCGTTCCCTATTACTCTCTTCTGATTCCTTCCCTACTTCACTTGTTCCCTCCTGCATCCCAAACACCATCCTTTCTATTTTGATGCCATATATGTGTATATGTGTGTAAGGTATACATACATATATTCATATATATACGATCTAGGTTCCACATTCAAGAGAAAACCTCTATATCTGAATTATTTTGCTTTATATGATTATCTCCAATTCAGTTAATATTCCCACAAGTGACATAATTTTATTCTTGTTTTGAAGAATAAAACTCATTATGTACATGTATTTCACCTTCTTTACTAGTCCAGATGTCGATGAGCATCTGGGCTGGCTCCATATATTGTGAATTCACTATTGTAAATAGTGGAATAGTGCAAGAATAAATGGGTGTGCAAATATTTCCGGGTATGCTGGCCGCATTCCTTCAGGTAGAGTCCCAGAAGTGGTACATCTGGACCAATTTTAGTCCTTTGAGAAACTTCCATACGCCTTTCCAAAGTCATCCTGCCAGTCTACTTTCCCACCAGCAGCGTATGACTGCTTTATCTCACTACATCCTTGCCAGCTTTTGTTGTCTGCTTTTGTATGATAACATTCTGATACTAGTCAGATGGAGTTTCAGTCTAGTTTTGATTTGCAGGAAAATATTCTTGATATAACGGTAAGTGAAAATTAGCCAACAATATTGCATAGAGTAGCATAGTCCTAATACATTCATGTGTGTGTACATGAAAGTATTTTGGAATATTAATGCCTATATGTAGATGGTGGGATTGTGACCAGTTTTTATTTCCTTCTTTACACATATTCTTCCTATTTTACATTTACTTCAGGCTAGTGAGTGCACATCGAGTTTTTAAAAACACATTTAAAAATTATTTTTAAGCATGTGTATTCACATGTCTGTATGCGCGTGCATGGGAGTGCAGGTGCCTGTGAAGTCCAGGAGAGTGTGTCGTATCCTCAGACGCTAGAATTACAGGTGATTGGGAGCTTCTGACATGGGTGCTTGGAACTGAAGTCAGGTCCTCTACAAGAACATTGCATGCTCTTAACCACAAAACCATCTCTCCAGCCCCTACACATTGCTTTTATAACCCGAACAAAAGATGTCAACCAGATCTCAGTGTTCGGACGTGTCTGTGACTGTGCACAACAGCTCCTTACTAGTGGGCACACTACTCTTTTGATGCTGAGATAAAATAGCCTGACCAAGTCAGCCAGTGGAAGAAAGAAGTTATTTTGGTTTCCAACTCCAGAAGGAGGAGCGTCTCTGATGGCAGAAGGCATAGCAGCAAGCAACAGCCATGGGAGCAGTAGCAGGAACCTGAAAACTCCTATCTTCAAACACAACGAGGAAGCAAAGAGAGCAAAGAGAAAATGGCATGAATCCTCTAACCTCCAAGCCCACCTTACTGACTCCAGCAAGCTCTGTTACCTCCCCATAAAATGCCACCAACTGGGGACCAAGTAGTCAAATGCTGGAGATGGGGGTCCGAGAGGCACTTCTCATTCAAACCACTACCGTGGGCATTGTTATTATGTATTATTGTTATAGGCTGAAAGCACACCCATTGAAGGCAAGTCCCACGGATGTAGATTTAAAGATACCCTTTGGTTGCAGTTCAGTAACACTTTGGATCCTGTGAGCCTAAATTCGACCATCCAACTAATATCCCAAACAAACAAACAAAGCCACTCCTGCTCTCAAAGCGCCCAGAAAGTTCTGTCTCCGCATGCTGGACTTCCCCTTTCCTATGAAATGTGATGCAGAGCCGGGTTCAGATATTTCATTCTTTTATACATGTGTAGCGCCTGGTTTCCCCTTGCCTCCTCTCTCAGCTCACTGAATGGAGACTCCCACCATAAACATGTCTCTGGATGATTTTAGGGGGACTCTCATATGTGCTCATGGATAAATACTGACAATTTGTTTCCACATTGCTACTGTGTTTTCTCTTTTTCCTATTCTCTGGGTCCAGCTTGTGTCCTCTGAGGGCTGTTGTTGTTAACTAGGCATAGCTCTGTTTTCTGGGCAGAGTCGACACTTGTATTGTAGAATGTTACATTTAGAAAACACAGTGCCACATCTACTGAGCATCACCTGCTTCCAAAGGCTTCTCCAATTCACTCTGGAGTCCCCAGCTTACTTTCTATGTTCCTGGTGACAGCTTTTTCTAGACACCACAAAAGAGGGTTGGCTATCACTAACTAACCTGTGCCCAGAGAAGACACACCTTGGAGCTTAGGCGTAAAGGTAGACACAGATCCTTATGAAGGCTATACAAGGCACAAGACATGGTTAGCTGAGAAAAAGACACTGCAACCTAGCCAGCCCTGCCTTGCAGCACAGATGCAATGTTGGATCCGTCTCCTGGGAGGCGATGACTATCGGATTCTAGCTAACCCACCTTAAAGGGCATTGCCGCGAGTCAGCTTTGGGGATGCCTAGAGCAGGTATCATAGGTACCATTTAGATTAGCGGTGACTTTGCTATGAAGTCCAGAAACAGCCTGGCCCTTTTAAAGTCCACACCACAATGAGGACTCTGTTTCTTTAGTCACTGCAGTCTCCCCAGCCCCTAGCACAGAATCTGCCTCAAAGCTGCTCTGAGGCTCAAGATAGGCCGGCATGTGCCATGATGATCATAGGTTTATGCAAAACAGCTCCTTCCCTTTAAGTACAATTTCTTTGGAGCCAATAAGGCTGAGACACTGAACGCCTGTGACTATAGAAAGAGAAAATTTCATGTGGAAAACCTCTAGCCCCTGCTCAGCAAGGCCTCTCCTTGCATGTAACGACAAAGGCTTCCTTCCTGGGCCAAGTGTGTATTGTGCCTGCTTCTTCCCTAGGATAAACCATCTCCCGGGAGCTCCTGAAAATTTCAATACAAACACACTTCTGCCAGGCCTGCCTAACCTGTTTCCCAGCCGTGCCTGGGCATGTGTGGATGCCAGCGTTGACCCAGCTTCCTCTCTAGTAAAGACCCTCCGTCCCCGCAACTACATACACAGTGCACGCAGCCCCTTGAATGCATTCCTAACCCAAACCAGGCACACACATGTCTGCTCATGCAGAGCCACAGCCACCCACTTCTCCAATCACAAACACGCCATCACACAGAGCTACAGAGACGAGCATGCGTGTGCATGTTTCCAGACACACCATGCGCGTTCCCACGCACAAGCACATGCCCAGAACAACTCTCTGACAGACTCGTAATTAGGTGGAGTCCTTTGCCAAGGAACTCGATTTCATTGTTCAGTCCTGAGCTTTGGACTGAACTCCCCCAAAGCTAAATCCACACACAGGACCCTCTAAGCGGGGAGGATTCTAATCCGCTTCAGCTACCCTGGAAGAGTATATATGGAAGCTTGGCCCGCATCCCACTGTCATAACCGTCCCCTTCCCGGGCTCTCTGCTTTCTCCTTGAAGTTTCAGTCAGGAATTTGTGGTTAAACCTCAAGTCTCTCAAAACTGAGGCAGACAGATGCATCCTGGCCTCGATGATAAATGAAATAAGAAAGTACAAGACAATGACAATATATAATAAACTTGCTAAAAGCCAGAAAGCATGGCTCCTTGAGTTCTGGGGGAAAACTGTTGAAAGCAGTGCCACTTAAATTAGGCCTTGACAGACGTGGAATGTGGCTATGCCAGGCCAGAGGTAGTAAATTCCAGAAAGGAGGGAGGTTCACAGAAGTCCGGAGTTGGGACAGAGGGATGAATACAGACTCTGTAATATTTCATATTTCAGATATTTGCAGCAAGGGGACTGCTGTCATGGTAAACCGAGGAGGCGAACTAGGCATTGCTGGACTTCCAGGTAAGATTGTAAGCTAGAAGCTGCCTCTGAGTGAGAGCTGGAAAGTGACAAATCAGACTTTGTCCCTAAGACAAGCAAAGGAAGAGCTTTCCATAGAAAGCCCCCAAGGAGGTCGGCAGACATGGAACAAGAGGCCTGGCGTGCTGAGAACTGCTTCCTGCAAAGTGAACTAATGAGCAATGGCCAAAGCCGGGGAGGAGGCCTGTTAGCGGGGTGCACGAGCCCCGGCAGCAAGCAGTGACAGCGTGGGTGGGGTACATGGAGTCAGAAAGAGAGAGATGGTAGTCCAAGGGTATATAAGTGGCAGGTGTCAGCAACAGACAAGACGGGGCGGGGGGGAGAGACCAAGATCTAGGGAAGCGCTGGGAGGCATTTGTACAAGACTGACAGCTGAGATGCCATTGGCACTTTCCCATGATGCCTGTGACTGCAGAGTAGAAAAAGTTGGGAGGGGAAGAAGAGAGGCAGGCCAGGAAGATGTCGCAATCATTATGCAAGATGTGCTGGAGGCCTGGCCTAGGTGGTGCCTGTGGAAATTAGTGCAAGAGCTGTCGTACAGTGGATTTTGGTGGCATTTGATGACAAACGCATTATGAAAGGTAGGGTCATGCCAGTCAATCTCACTGAAGACTAGTGTTTGCTTTTCTATCAGGTTCAGCGGGATGGGGGTTGGGTATCATAGTCCCTTGGGGAACAAGGATACTTGTTCCTTACTCATAGCACGAATAAAGACTTTATGAGGAGCCTGAAACATTGCTGTCAGCCCAGAGGACACTGACTGAACGTTCTCGGAGCTGATGTTTCTCCTAGTCCCCTCTGTTGCTTCCGGCACTGCCTCCCCAGCACGGTGAAAACTGCTGCCTTCTGAAGGAGCCTTGGGCTCTGAAGGCATGAGGATGAACTTCTATGCATATTTTGATTTGCTTTCTAAACCAAAAGCCCTTTCGAAGCCTAGAAGAACTCAGTTATTCTCCTCAATGGAAAAATGAAGTCTCAGCCAGGTCAACGAACGGCCTGTTCATCTGATTCAGTTGGGGTCACATCAAGAGCATGCTCTATCATCTCAATTAGTGTTGGACAACTCAGGGGCACACTCTAATCATGTGGTGAGTGTTCACTCTTTTAACACGGCTTGAATGAGATATGATTCATACCATGCAGTCTTCCCATTTAAACTGTCTAGTTCCAGGACGAATACACTCACAAATTGGGGCCACCATCACCACAGTCCATGTCAGGGCATTTCATCTCCCCCAAAAGGAACACTAGTCAGTTCTCACTGTACTGTCAACACCCACCTCCCGCCCAGCTCTCCGCACTCGGTCACTAATTAAATTCCCAACTCCAAGAAATGAACAAGAAGCCAGAAGCGCTTCAGTACCCTTCACCAGCTAAGCCATCACTCCTGGTGACAGGCAGTTCTGGGGAAAGAAGGTTTGACTAGAACTCTCAAGGCCTGGAGCTCCTTTTATGATTTTTCACAACCGGAAATCAAGACGACAAATACCAGGTTAGACTGTCAGTGTCCTCCAAAGGGATTGCTTCCACACACTGAGGGTCACATTTCCTTCACTGGAATCTGGACAGACTTTGCATGTGAAAGAGTTCCTTCTGCACAGGCAAAGCCTGAAGAGAGGAAGTTGGGAGGCAGAGGGAACCAGGTGGAGATGCAACTTGGGTTTTGGCAAAATGTGAATGGAGGGGAAATTGGCAGGAAGGAGTGTTTGCTTCTCTCGGCCCCCTTGTGCCCTCAGGCAGTTCCTCCACTTCATTGCTGGAGAGTGAGATCTGTTCTGCCTCTGCTGGTAGGGGCCAGTGGGGGCGGAGACTGCGGGGTGGGGGTGGAGGGACTACTCCCTCCAGTTTTTCTGTGTAGGACCTAAAGCAGTTCCCACCCCAGGAGAATGCTCCCAGTTTGGCCGGACTCAGGGCCTGGAGGTTTACAGCTGAGGATTCTCAGGGTATTGCCAGGAGTATGTTCACAGCAAAAACACATTGAATCCATTGCTAATTATGAATTCTCCATCTACTTCATATTGCTTCCAGGCATTTTTCTCTGGCGACTGGTCTTCTTAATGCATTTTAAAAGAACTGCCACACCTTTGAAATTTCAGCCATTTCAATTTTCAACACGTGGTGTATAGTTTAGATCTGCACAAAATGAATTTGTGTATGCACATTACAGTTTTGACCTTGAAACGTGTTGCAGGGACGAGGAAACAATGGCGGTTAGGTTATTGGTCTAGAAGCGCACCACTGCTTGGCAGCAGAGAAAGCACTAGAACTCCGGTCTTCCGAAGACAAGCACTTTCTGAGATTAATCTCCACTATACTCTGAAAAGCATCTATTTTTGTGATAAGGTTTATTTTCAAATGTCTCCATCTGCAACTATTAACAAGGGTGAAGGGTAAAACATATTACTAAGATTCAGAAACCTGTTGAGTTAAAAAGATTAATTTGCAGTGGATCTAATTGTAACGGTTGTTCACAAAACCTTTTTTTTTTT
>LOEQ01002843.1:142790-155972 GCA_001685075.1 Bramus lutescens | reverse complement strand
GAAGCTCTCACCCCTCACCTGACGCCGACTCCCACCTTAGAGACATTCTGCCACACAGGTGCCGGCATAGGCGTGGCACTAGTCCACCCGAGAAATCTATTGACATCAGCCTACAAAATGGGAAAAGATTTTTATTAAGTCCATATCTGACAGAGGGCTAATATCCAAGACATATAAAGAACTCAAGCAACTAGACATCAACAAACCAAATAACCAAATTAAAAACTGGGTACAGACATAAACAGAGAATTCTCAACAGAGGAATCTCTAATTGCTGACAAATACTTGAAAAAAATTTCAACATCCTTAGCCAATAGGAAATGACTCTGAGAGTCCATCTTAATACCTGTAGAATGACTAAGATCAAAATCACAAGTGACAGCTCATGTTGTTGAAGATGTGGAACAAGGGGAACACTCCTCCATTGCTGGTGAGAGTGTAAACCTGTATAGCCACTTTGAAAATCAATATGGTGGCTACTCAGAAAATTGGGATTCGAACTATCCTAAGACCTAGCTAGACCACTCTTGGGCACATACCCAAAGGATGCTCTATCCTACCACAAGGACACTCACTCAACCATGTTTACAGCAGCTTTATTCGTAACAGCCAGAAACTGGAAGAAACCTAGATGTCCTTCAACTGAAGAATAAAGAGTATGTGGTGCATTTACACAATGGAGTATTACTTAGCTGTCAAAAATGACATCAGAAAATTTGCCAGCAAACGAATGGGACTAGAAAAAAATTCGTCCTGAGTGATATAACTCAGACCCAGAAAGCCAAACATGGTATGTACTCACTTATAAGTGGACATTAGCTGTAAAGTAAAGGATAACCATGCTACAATCCACAGACCCATAGATTCTAAGTAATAAGGAGGGCTTGGGGGAAGCGTATAGATGTCCTACCTTATCCTCGAAAAGTCATACCAATACTGTAGGTTGTGTAAAGGAAGTGAAGTTAATTGAGTGATTAACAGAATACCTGCAACATGGGAAACGACCAAAACTGATTTTTGCTTTTTGTTGTTGTTGTTGTTCCTGCAAACGTCCAAGACAAGTCATTAAAAGACAAGGTTTTCTCCTGAGAAAAATAAAAATAGACTACCAGCTTTAACACTGCCAGGTATATACTTTAAAGGCTTTAAGTCAACGCACCACTGAAATAACTGCACATACATGTTTATTACAGCCCCCTATTGTCAATAACTACGATATGGACTCAGCTTATGTACCCCAACAACAGATGCATGGGTGGCGGGAGTATAGGATATATGTAGAGTGGAGTATTTACTCAGTCACCACAAAGGATAAAGTCTTTTTATATGTAAGAAAATAAAAAAATATACTCACAAATGAAGGTTATCACATAATTTCTTTCATATGTAGAAGCTTTTTTAAAAAAAGACATAAAACAGTTAATGAACAAAGAAGCCATGAATTTGAAGGAGATCAGGGAGAACCTGTGGGAGAATTTGGAGGGAGGAAAGGAAGGGGAAAGTTTGTAATTAGATTATAATCTCAAAGGCTAAAAGAAATAATTGTTTAAAGGGCATAAAAGTAGAAAGAGGATTATCAGAGAACAGGAAGGGACCGAGTAGGAGGAGGGTCAGGGGTTGGGGTGATAGGCAATACATGTATATTCTATTATGTATCTGTAAACACCATAACTAAAATCATTAGTTTGTACAATAAACTTATAGTAATACAAAGATAATTTCCCCTATATAGAAACTCCAAAGCAACAGTCAAGGATAATCTCAGTGTTTCCGCACGAATCCGGAGCTTGAGTGCAG
This sequence comes from Bramus lutescens, assembly GCA_001685075.1. NCBI lineage: Eukaryota > Metazoa > Chordata > Mammalia > Rodentia > Cricetidae > Bramus > Bramus lutescens. The sequence goes on along the minus strand of LOEQ01002843.1, from coordinate 154,175 downwards.
GGGCCAATATTAGTGTTGAATGGAGACATATTTTCTCTGATGCTATTTGGATCTGCACAGTGGGTGATGAGAGAAGGAGCAGACCAGGGCTGCACAATTCCCTGGGAAGTAGGTAAAACGGGAGAGATAACAGAGTGCAGAGGTCAGAGTTACTCAGCGGAGTCCTGCACGTGTGATCTGAGCTGAAAATCCTAGTCCTGCCACGTCCTGATCCTTTATCTGTCTCAGCGTTCATTTCCTCACTAGTAAAATGGAACCGTAAGAATTCCGGCCCCACGAGACCGTAGTGAGGGGGATTGAATGCTCTTGACTGCGGAAAGAGTTTGGTGAAGAGGTGGGAAGATTACTAGTGTCCCTAAGATTACATACAGAGTGAGTTAGAAACAGTGGTAGGTCTTTTCTCAGTGGGAATAGAGACATTCACTTCTAGCTAAGTGGTTCCGTATGTTCTTTGAGAGCCAGTCCTAGGAAGAGCCCACCCTTCAAGGAGGAAGCAGGAGAAAGGCCCCTGGAGAACCTAAGATTTAGCAAGGATCACAATTTCCATTTTCTTGACCTCCCTGATAACAGCATATAAGGAAAGCAGCTGGCCTACGTTAGCCCAGACGCCCCTCTACGAACAGACCCTGGGATCAAGGTTTGAGTGTACCTGACTTACTATGCAATGCTCCTGGGAGAACTAGGTAAGGACATGGGTACCAGGTAAGGACACGGATAGGAGAAGAAAGAAAAGTGTGGGGGGTCTAGTTCAGGCCCAGCTTTCTCTGTATCCTTTGGGGAAACTGAGGCATGTAAATGGCACTTGAGTGCTGGACTTCATTCTTCCTGCAGCAGCCACTCACCGGCTAAGGACTTCCTCTCAGGCTATTCTGGTTTCCTGTGCTTTCAAGAAAGGGGGCTTTAATCACTTAAGGGCAGACTTCCTAAAAGAGTCGCAAGTACTGGCCATTAAAAGCAAAACACATTGGAGAACGGTTTGTCAGTTTCTTACCAAAGAAAACAATCCCTTCCCTTAGGATTCGGGCCAATATACTTGTTGCTTCTCTCCAAAGACATTGAAATGTGTGTCCACACAAAAACGAACGTAAATGTTTGCTGCAACCTCATTTATAACAGCCCAAACTTGAAAGATTCTGTCTTGGTTTTGTATGGTTAAACAGATAAGTTTCCTGGGGTGTTACCAAATGATGGAATATTATCCAGTGTTAAAAAGTGCCATCAAAGTAGTCATTATCATTTAATCTGGAGTTTGTATTGTGGGACAAACCTGTGAGACTTCTAGTTGCTTCACATCCTTGACCATTTGATAGAGTATTTATAATTTTGCCCATTTGAGTGGATCTGAGGTACCATACCTTGGTGACTTGAATTTGCATTTTTCTGATGATTGGACTATGTTGAACATTTTTTCATGTGCTCATTGGTCATTTCTATCCTCATTGTGAACATTTGACCTATATTTTATTAGATTGTTTTCCTATTTCATTCTAAAAGCTCTTCATGTATTGTGCATATAAGTGCTTTGTGGATTGTAGGTTCTGTAATTATTTTCTCTTGGTCTTTTAATTCAATTCGATCTTTTTAATGGTACATTTGAGTAAATTTTAAAATTATATTAAGATTATCATAATTCCGTTTAGTAATTCATGTTTCATGATGCATCTACAATTACCTATACTAATTTTTGATCCTTCAAAGCAGGAATATTTTCCTCAAAGTTCTAATTTTTGTATAAGTTTTAAGGTAAAATTAAAAGTTTGTTCTCTGTATGAGTTTTCAGATATTTCTGTCCTGTTTCTTTAAAAATTATTGTCATTACTTACTGCATTGTTTTCTTGCTTTATCCAAAAACAAATTATAAGAGGGTGTGTGTTTTTCAATTCTCTACCCGGTTCCCTTAATTTATGCCTATTCATATATGGAAACTGGTTTATCTTAGTTAATATGCAGTTACAGTAAGTTCTGTAGTCAGGTAATGTAAAGTCTGGAACATTATTCTTTTCAAAAAAAGTTTGAATCTATTTTAAGTATTGTCTATTTGAGATGGGGCATCTATTTGAGACGGCAGCCCCAAACAAGATATGTGACAGAGACCAGCCTTGAACTCTTAATCTTCCTGTGTCAACCTCCCAAGTACAAAAAAAAAGTGGCATGAAAATCATTTGTTTTTTTCTTTTGGAGATAGAGTCTTATGGCTTTGAACTCTTGATCTTCCTGCCTTTGCCTCCCAAGTATTGGGATTAGGAGCATGAGCTACCACACCTTAAATGTTTTGCATTTAAATAGAAATGGTAGGTTCATCTTATTAGTTTCTAAGGAAGTCCACCCAGAATTCTGAACACACGTATCAATCCATAGACGCAATAGTGCATCTTCTAATGCAGAGACACAAAGTATCTCTCTACTTATTTACAAGTGTCATTTTGTTCTCTGACATACTATAATCCCTACTGTAAAAATATGACAATTGTGAAGATTATTTCTACTCATTGTTACTAATTTTTATTGAATTACATTCTGATTTTCATTTTTCACTGTTGGTATATTGTTGTAGGAGATGCGGGCTCCTTGTTCCGTCCTGCCTGTCTAACATACACCCGAAATAATCACATAGAAATTGTATTAATTAAATTGCTGCCTGGCCCATTAGCTTTAGCCTCTTATTGGCTAAGTCTCACATCTTGATTAACCCATTTCTATTAAATCTGAGTATCACCACGTGACTGTGGCTTACCGGGAGAGATACAGCATGTCTGACCTGGCAGCTGGCTCCATGGTGGCTCTCTTTGCCTGCCTTCTTTCTCCCAGCATTCTGTTCTGTCTACTCCGCCCATCTAAGGGCTACCCTACCAAAAAACTAAAGCAACTTCTTTATTCAACCAATGAAATCAACACAAATACAAAAGGACCTCTTACACCAGTGTATGAAGACTGAATTCATTTTTACATGATGGTTTTTGATCCTGCAAATTGATTTAACTTCTTAGGCCTAATAGTTTTATTCCTGAGTTCTCAAGAACTTTCGGGGTAGACAACAGCCATCTGTGCGTGAAAAGAATTTTAGTAGTTTCTTTCCAATTTGGATTCAGGTATCTTCCCCACTTCCTTCCGCCATCCTTCTCTCTCTCTATCACTCCCTCCCTTTTCCTTCTCTCCCTCCCTTCCTCCCTCCCTCTCTTTTCTCCTTTCCCCCTTGCCCTTCGTTTTTTCCTTCCTTCCTCCCTCCCTCCTCCCCTTCCTTTTTTCTTTCTTTCCTTCCTTTCTTTCACTTTAATTTTCCCTCATTATACTGGCTAGAACCCAAGTACCATATTGAACAGAGATGGTGAAAGCAGACATTTTTGTCTTGTTTCTGACTTTACAGATAAAGACATCACTACCACAATTGTCCCTGAAGATACAAAAAATTTAATTCTTATCCATGATAACAAAGTCAAAGTAATCAAAACTCAAAAGTTGTTTCTCACCTTGATTCAATGTTTTATAAAACACAGTTAATGATTATCTGTTAAATTTTTAGGTTTGTTTATTTTATTTTTATGAATGTTTTATTTGCTTATTTGTCTGTGTACCATGTGTGTGCCTGGTTCTTGTGGAAGTCAGAAGAAGGCACCATATTTCCTGGAACTGAAATCATGGGTGCTCATGAACCCTTATGTTTGTGCCGGCCAAAGAACCTAGATCCTCTGCAAGAGCAACAAGTACTCTTAACCACTGAGCCATCTCCACAGCTCCAATCAATAATCTTACTGGTGAAGGACTCACTGTTTTTCCCTTTGAGGTCAGGAATAAAGCACAGGCTAGAATGGCAAGTACAATGTTTCTCTTCTCATGTTTAGTAGTTGTGTATTACCTGCTGCAACAACTAACCATAAACCTAGTGCCTTGAAAGATCAGATGCTAATTATGTTGCAATTCCACACATTAGGTACCCAACATAGGTCTCATTGGTTTGTAACCATGGTGTAATAATAACATGGTTCTCTTTTCCAAGGCTCGCCTTGGAAATCCTCTGGGGAACACCTTCATGTCTTGGACTGTAATCTCCCTCATCCTTTCTTCATCTTCAGAGGCAACAATGGGAGGTACAGCCCTCTCATATCATCTTTCCGGCTCTTTTTTTCTTTCGTCTTCTTTTTCTACATTTAAGGATGCTTAGGATGACAGTGAACTAACCTGTATGATACACCATCTCCCTTATTTTAGGGTTTTCTGATCATTGCCTGTAATTCCATCTGCAGCTTTGATTTTCTCTTGATCGGTAACATATGTGTAGGTTATAGTGATGAGAAGATGAACACTCTGGAGAGACTATAGTTGGACTGTCTATACAGCATGCTCTGAAACGTTTGTCTCACACAACAAATGCATCCATCCCACCTACAGGTCCCAAATGCCTCATCCAATTATAGCAAGAACTAAAAAGAATCAGCATCATCCAAAATCTATCAGCTCCAAAATCTCAAATTTCATCATCTAAATCAAGTGGGAGCGAGGCTCTGGGTATGAGCTGTTTAGGGGCATGATGCCTCTCCAGCCAGCAAACCTCTGAAAGACTTTCAGACGTTCGCTGGCTCCCAAACTATGTTGATAACAGAATAATGGTGAAATGCATTCCTCTTCACAAAGGAAGAGAGAGAGTGAAATTAAATCAAGGCTTCATTTTCCCCCAAGCAGTTTTTAAATCAAGGAAAGCAAATTCTGTTCATTTTCAAGAGCTAGAAATAACAAGGCTAATCGCTTTACCCTGTTGACCAGCTGCAGCTCTGCACTCTGGGTTCAGGCTCCCATTTACCATCCATGAAAGGCACTGCATATTTCCAGGTTATTCTTTCTTCAGCCTTTGGATGCCTTCTGCATGTTGACATTTGGGGCTCAGCTGGTCTTTTTTTTTTTTCTTTTCCATATAATACTCTCTGGGTCCTATTTAGTCTGAGCCAGCAGTGTTTCTGCTTGAATAGAATTGTCAAGAACCTTGTGCCTCCTGCATTTGTCATGGAATGGTCCTACAAAGACTTTTCTCAAGTGATACTATCTTTACTTTTTTAAACCAGCTACGATAGCTGACTTTCCATACAGACCCAGATTAGCAACCTCCATGCTATCAGGAGCAAATGATGGCAAACCCAGATATGATGGACACACATTAACTAAATGGTCTGTCCTCCCCTTCCCCCCACATCCTAAAGGTCACACATTCATTCCTCAAAATGTAAAGTCCTCTTCTCTCCCCTGCCACCTGAGAAGTAAAGACAGCCTGATTTCCAGCGTGCACCATGGAGTGCTCATCAACTGACTGGCATGGAACCTCTTCCCTTAGACTGAAATGTGTAAAAAGGGAACCCCCACTCTCCGCAGGGGGCAGAGTACCCGGAGGGCCTCTGCTCTGCTGTCTCTTGATGGTGTTAATACCTCTTCTAATACATTTCTTATTCCAAAGACATCCACCTTGGTGTCCTGCTTTGAGCTTCTATCCCAAAAAGCTTTGACATCTGCAGAAAGGGCCATGTGAATCTGTGTAATGGCAAGAACTCTGCAAAGAACCTTGTGTATGTGTGTGTCTCAAAACACGTTCCTCCCCTATCCATGGGGGCTACTATCCGATGCCCCTGGTGAATGCCAGAAACAGTGGAGAGTACCAAGCTCTGTAGACAGTCTCCCTTTTTTTCACATGCTTGAGGCCAAAGGAGGTGCATGCTTTGGTGTTTGGAACATTTGCACGTATGTAATGAAATGGTGTAGGAATGAGACTCTAGTCTAATCGGAGATTCAGTTCTGTTACATATAACCCCTAACTCATAGACTCAAGCAGATTTTGTATGTGGAGCAAAGTTTTGCAGCATAGACATTTTCACTTACGTGTGCTGGTGTTCCAAAGGTTTTGGAATGTGGAGCTTTGAGGCTTTTCAGTTTCCAGATGAGGGTTAATCAACCTATACTTTTTATCTCTTCTATTTAACTATGCCTCTCCCAATGTTTAATTTACAAATTAGGTACAGTACAGGACTGTTGAGGTCAGGATGTGCTCTACTCTAAGTTATTCTGTGTTGTGCAAAACTGGCCTTGTTTTTCAGGGTGTGCCCTGTGCTGAGAGTCTCCCATTTCATAAGAAGTTTTGGAAGCCATTTTGAAGGTGGAGGATGATTGTATGCCTGGATAGGTGCATAAACAGCACTGTCTGACCAACATCACCCATGTAGCGCAAACAACTCAAATTAAAGACTTAAAATAAGATAGAAATAGTCATCTCAGATTTCATAGTAACAACAAAATGTTTCCATATAAACCAGACTTCTTGTTACTGGGCTAAAGTTAGTGCATGAGCAGAACCGATCCTTTTTATAGGCTCTACTGGAGAACCCATTTCATGGCCTTAAATCACTTCATGACCATCTGTGAACTTTGGTTAAAAAACTCCCTGTTTTGAAAGATTTTGATAGCAGATCCAGTCTTTGGGGTGGGTCCTCATTCTGACTACTTCCTCCTCTGCCCCCCTCTTCTATCTCTAAGGATTCTTTTGATTGCATTTGGCAGACCTAGATAATCCACTGAAATCTCCCCATTGTGGTTAGCACCTTTAATACCATCTATAATCTTAATTTCCCTTGGCCATGTACTGTCACGTATTCGTAGCTTTTGTGAATTAGAGCACAGATATATGGAAGAGCCATCGTTCTGCCAGCTGCATGCATCACCTTAATTGAGTTTAAATGTTAAACCAATGTTGCGGTCCTGGGATAAATAACACTCATTCAGCTTGCATAATCTGTTTCATACACTGGTGATTTCTGTTTGTTCTCCTTCAAAAAGACATTGCTCTGTGGGTTTTCCTGCCTTGTGGTGTCACTGATTTATTTTCATATCAGGGTTCTGCTGGGTTGTTTTCTTCATGTAGTAGCTTCTGTCCCTCCTTGCTCACCATCTTCTCGTCCTCTTCTTTCATTCTTTAAGACTGAGGCTGGATCTTCAATCACTCTGTAGGCTAGGATAGCCTACAATTTCTGATTCTTCTGCCTCTACCAACAGAGCAGTGGGCGTCCAGGTGTTCCCCCTATTCCCAGCTTTTCACTGGGAAGAGCAGAAGAAATGGTCCCTACAGCGTTTTCTGAAGGTGCTTGAGAAGGATTGACGTTGTTTCATCCTTGAGTGTTAGAATTTGCCAAATAACTCCCCCTGGCCTGGGTTTTCTTGATTGGAAGACATGGAGTCCCTGATTAAACTCTTAAAATAAGGCAAGTGTGTGGTTGAGGTCAGCATTTGGGAGGTTGAAACAGGAGGTTTGTCACCAGTTTGACGGGCACTTAGGCTACATAGTGAATTTCTGGGCTATCTAGGCTACCGAGTGAATCGTGCCTTCATCCTACAGATAAAGTAAAATAAATTCATAAGGTGGTTATAGGTTTATTCAAATTTAAAATTTTTAAGTCAGTTTTGATCAATTTTGGTTTTCTCTAGATCATATCATAGCCGGGCACAGTGGTGGCACGCACCTTTAACGCCAGCACTTGGGAAGCAAAGACAGGCGGATCTTTGTGAGTTCGAGGCCAGCCTGGTCTACAAGAGCTAGTTCCAGAATAGGCTCCAAAGCTACAGAGAAACCTTATCTCGAGGAAAAAAAAAGAAAGAAAAACAAGATCATATCATTTCATCTAAATGGTCTAATTCCTTTTAAATAAACTAGTTTCCACTAAGACCTTATAAGCACCAAAACCCCTAGACATTAGTAGCAATAGATTCTCTTCCGTTCATCTTCTCTCTTGTTTTCTTTATCAATCTAGTGAGGATTTTGTCAACAGTACCACTTTTTCCCTCCAAAAATCAACTATCGTTTTCTGACATTTTCCAAATTTTTCGGTTTTCTATTTCATTAACTACTGATTGGTACTTATTATATGTGCCCTGCTTGTTTTGGTTTTTAAATTGCTCCCGGCTTCTTAAGCTTGAAGTCTGTGTCATTGGCTTGGACCTTTAATTTTTGCTGCAAGCATTTAAAGTTGTATATTTTCCCCTAAGTAGTGCTTTAATCATACAGATGGTGTCAATTTTATTGATGTAAATCTATTTTGACTAAGGTGTGGGTGGTGGTGCACAAGTGTAATCTCAGGAGTTTGGAGGCAGAGACTGGAAGATTTAGAGTTCAAGGACAGCAGTGGCTACACAGCAAGTTAAAGGGCAGTTTGGGCTATATAATGCTGTCTCAAAAGAAACAAAAAAACAACAATAATAAAACAAAAACGAACAAGCAAAAATATGCAAGTGTTTGAGCCGCAGAGATGGGTGGGTCTCTGTGTTTGAGGTCACCCTGGTCGGCATAGTTTCAGGACAGCCAGGGCTACACAGTGAGACTTTTGTCTAGCTAGACTTTCAAGTTTTGCCCAGACACCAGTGTTACTTAGAAGCATCTTATTTAATTTCTCAACATTTGATATTCTCAGATAACTTTCTGCAATGATTTAATTAAGGTTATAATGTACATAAGCGACTTGAATCTTCAGTTTTATTGTTACTTCTTTCATGGCTCAGTGCATAGTACATCCAGAAAATTTCCTATATGTAATTTTCTAACCGTGTATTCTGTAATCACTGGGTGGAAAAATAGATAATGCCAGGTCAAGTTGGTTAACAGTGATGTACAAGTCTATGCATTCTTGGTTCTTTTCTGTAAGATTTTGGAAGTGGTGTATTAAAATGTCCAACCATTATCACTGCTTCATCTCTTATTCATTTCTTTGTCAGGTTTTAGTTCATGTTCTCTGGGCTTCTACTGTCGAGTACAAGTATTACAATTATTACATCCTTATGAGGGTATGGAACTTTTATTACCTACATGATCTCCTTCTGTTTCGAGGAGCACTAATTATCTTACAAGCATTTTCGCGGCTGTCAAGATAGCCAGTATCATTCTTACGTGGTCGCAATGTTCACGGGATCTATGTTTCATTGCTTGACTTGCTTTCATCCTGAAATGTGTACCTTCTGTAGACAAAACGAGGCTTACATTTGCTTTTCTAGTCTGATGAGTCTTACTTTTTAGTGGGCTCTTTGTATGCTCTCATTTAATAGAATTATTGATAGGTTTGCATTTGTATCTGCCATTTTGTCATATGTGTCTATTTTTCTCCTTGTATTTCTGTGCATGCTGCTCCTTATTTGTCCTATGTAGGCTAAATCTGCCGGAGATGGCAAAGCACAGCTCCCCTTGAGGCTGGTCCCTGGCATAAATCTATTTACCTGTGTAATTGTTATTTCTCTATTAATTTACCTTTAACATACTGTTTTCATTGTTTGCATAGTGCTCTTTCTAGTGTTTACAATATTAATCTTAACTTGCTACAATTTATTTTGCCATCATAGTCACTAATTGGTAGGATATTAAACTTTTATCAAACATTCCTCCTTTGCCTCTTTCCTCCTTTGTGACCCCGCTGTCAAACAATTTTACAAGTTACAAGAAAAATGTAGTGCTAGATTTATTGGTTGCACAGCCAATTGGTTCTGCTAATTTTATACTTTATTTATACTTTCCCTGTTCTTCAAGATAGATATTCTCTATTTTATTTCCAAATTCATTGATTGACTTGCTCATTTAAATCTTCTGTTGAGCCCACATGAATTTTTTATTTCTATCATTGTCTAATTCCCAGACTCACGGGTAGCTTTATTGTACATGATTTATATGTCATGGGTGAGAGTCTCTATTCTCTGTGTTATTTTCATCAAACGTTCTTTTAATTCTTTTCAAGTGAATGTCTCCTTCTCTTTTAAAGCATATTCATGATGGTTGCCTCAAATACTTCTCTATTAAATTCAACATCTGGAAATATTCAGGAATAGTTACTGCTAACTGATTCTGCTCATCTCCCTGGGTATAAGTCACACCTCCTTTTTGTGTGACTATCTCATAACTTTGTGTTGTGCATTGTACCTTTCAAGTAATGTAGTACAACCTTTCTGGATCCTGACTCTTCTGCCAATGGTGGCTGCTGTTTGGTTTGATTTTGCTTGATTCATTAGTAGCCAGGTTAGAATAACTACACCAAACCCTTAAGGAACATCAGTGGGCCTTTATAGCTTAGTTATCAACAAAATACTGGCCAAAACTTGCATTTTAACATGTTTGGTCTTGAAGACTTCCTCTGATTGTGGCTCTATGGGAAGAGGAAAACTATGGGCTATTTTTAAGATGTCCCAAGATTTTGCTTCTTGCTAGGTTTTCTTAGAACTCCTTTGTAGATCTGTGCTAGCTCGTGAATCAGAGTATGTGTAGGTCAAGGGACAATTTAGATTAATCAAACCTCCTTCCATCATGTGGGTCCAGGCAATTGAACTTAGGTAGTCAGACTTGGCAGCAAGCACCCCTACACTCAGCGATCTTGCTGGTCCTCAAACTTGTATTATATCTTATATATGTTTTATTAAACTTCTTATGACATCAAACTTCTTAGCTCTGCACAACAAAAGGTAGAGTCATTAGACTTGCCATGTGATCTAGATATCCAACTTCTGGAATGATCTCCAAGGGCAATAAACTGAACATATAGAACATATAGAATCACATCCACTTCTATATCCATTCACAACAGCTAATATGTGGAGATAGTTGGGGTGTCCACCAGGCACATGGATGGGTAAGGAAAAGGTGGAGCATATACACAATGGAGATTTATTTAGCTACAAAAATCCTATTATTTGTGTCAAAATGGATGGAGCTAGAGGAAATTATGTTAAATGAAATAAGTCAAACACAGAAAGACAAACGGGGCACATGCCTTTTCTACATATGTGGACGCTCTAATAAACAAGCTGAGTGCATTGGGTGTGTTTCTGCATGCTTGTAATGCTTGCATTCGGAAGGCAGGGTCAGAGGAATCGCCCAAAGGTTGAGGTCAGGTAAGTGACACCATAAATTCTGGATCAGCCAGGGCTATACTGTGAAAACCTAGCTAAAACAACAAAACAAAACAAAACAAAACAAAGCACAAAAGGTTCAACCTAAGGTCCAACCATTGAAGAAGTGCAGAATCATGGTTAGCAACTAGGAAGGTGGTAAGCAGGGAGACAGAGGGACCTTGTGTAAAGAGCAGAAGAGGATGCTTAGGCTGGGTTATTCAGTTTTCATTTCTTATTATTTTCTGCTCATACCCTCCCTTCACCTGAGAAATTATAATGCAACTCCAGGTATATAAAGTAGGTATGCAAATCAAATATTCTTTGATAATAAGCCATAATGACATTTATTTTTGTCTTACTTTTTAAAGGATATTTTTAATTGATCTTTATTGAGCTCTAAATTTTCTCTGCTCCCCTCCCTGCCTCTCCCCTCCCCCTTCTACCTTCCCCCAAGGTCCCCATGCTCCCAATTTACTCAGGAGATCTTGTCTTTTT
>LOEQ01002843.1:104079-116357 GCA_001685075.1 Bramus lutescens | reverse complement strand
TCATATGCTTAGCGGTTGGTTTTCCCTTTATATTTTAGGACAGTATGGAGGCCAGAAGTCCTGGGTTCCATTCCTAGGTGGGCTGCTCACTTTCTGATAGGCCCCAGACAAGTGTCTTACTTGGGCTGGATGTCAGCTTCAAACTTCGTAGAACAAGGCTTTGGAGTGTGGAGTTTGGAATGGGTTCCGTGGGGGGTCCTGTTGTATCGCATTACGATAGAGAACTGATTTCAAGTTTAGAAGGAAACTCCAACAACCATTTGGAATCTGGTGTGCCTCATGCACACTGCCTGGATTTAGTGCTAAGCACTTCATGGAAACAAACAATTATAATTGTTTTAATTACCCAGAGTAGCTAGTAATTTCGAGAAGACTTGGGAGCTCTGTCTTGAGAACACTGTTATTACCTTGTCACTTTGCAGCAGCCTTTCCAGTACAAGCATGATAATTTCAATGTCCCAGGAGTGGGGGGCATGGCTGCTATTAAGGTGGTAATCTTGTGGGTCGTTATTTTTCCTTTTCCCCCTCTTACTATAAAGGGTGACTGAGTGGTGAGAGTCAGTTTGCAACCAATCTCGCAACTTGAATCCGAGGCAACCTGTCCAGGTCACTGCCAGGCCTCCGGAAAGCCCCAGGCAACGAAGCATTCTCATTCCCTTGGAACTTTCAAAGGGTGTCTGCCAGAAAGTATCACCTATCAGATGCTACACTATGTAATTCCAGAGTTCTCTTTGCAATTTGCTTTCCCTCGGCATCAATATGGCCAAGGGCAAAGAGGGTGATAGGCAGCTGCTCAATTGAGTCTGCAGGACCCCCCAGAACAATGAAAGTCACATGGCTGGAACTCTCTCTGAACAGTTAATCCTGAGCAATTTGAAGCCTCCCATCTTTCCCACAGGCATGCAGTGCTTTGAACAGCTATGGGTTTTCCGAAACCAAATGAGAAGTGGTTGTATTTGGTGTGAATTTCACACATACACCAGCAACTCTAAGGTTTGGTCTCTCTGCTTGCCCCCCCGCGAGGAAATCGCAAGTTAAACTGCTTCCCTCCAGGGTTTATGGCTGAGTCTGGTGGGTTTTGGGAGAAAGGGCCTCTGTCAACCTCCTACTTCATCTTTGTTGTTTTATTTGCAACTACACCTTGCTCCCCACCAAAAGCTAAAAGGTTGCTTGCGAAAGAGCGGCCCATTTTAGAAGGGAGCCTCCACCGCCTGCTAATTAGTATCTCCAAGCTTGGGCGGATTCTTCTTACCAGGAATGATCCCCCAGAAGCCCAGCAATAAAGAAGCCACCTTGCCTACATCTCTAGGCAACTTTCCCAGCGCAAATTTCCCTTCCCCTTTCCGTTTGCTTCTTAGAAAATAGGTTGCATCTGATAATAGTAATATGTAAGATGCATGCCACAATTTTTGCAGTGTCAGAATTATTATTTTTTCTCTCTGGCTGCCCACTCAGCCTTTCTAGATCTTTAAAAATGCTTATTAAAGTATAAAGTAATTAACTGATTTATTTGGTTTATATATATATACAGTCTATCTATCTATCTATCTATCTATCTATCTATCTATCTAGGGAGGGAGGGAGGGAAGGAGGGAGGGAGAGAGAGAGCGAGAGAGCAAAAGTGCACATGTATGTGTGCAGGCATGCCATGGTACACAACAACTCTAGGGCGTCCATTCCTTCTTCTACCATGTTGGTCCCTGAGATCCAGCTCAGGTCATCAGGGTTAGTAACAAGTGCCGTTATCAGTTCAGTCATCTTTTGGGTTCCCAGAGTTACTTGTATTTTTGATGAAAAAGTAAAAATAGGTTTTGAGAAGCAGTGCCAGAGTGTAATCTTCAAGGAGTTCTTGGGTTCCTAGGTCAGTAGAGGCTAAGAAATGAGAAAGGTTTCTCTTGGGGGAGGGCAGGCTCAGTATGGATGAAGTACCTGCTGGTGTTGTTTCCCAACACAGGCATGGATGGAAGTGAAAGATACAGAAGAAGACTGAATGAAATCCTTACCATGGACAACAGTGCTTCACCTGGAAATGCACCAAACAGGACTAAATGCAGAAATAGCCCAAAATTTCTTGCTCGACTTAGAACCTGTTCCATAATTTACCCAGAGTTCTCTGCTTGGCTCTGGGTTCCACAAAAATGCTATCTGGCAGTGATTCTCAACCTGTGGGTTGTGACCCCTCTGGGGTGGGTCCCGTATCAGATATCCTCCATATCAGTACACATTACGATCTTAACAGTAGCAACATTGCAGTTACAAAGTAGCAACCAAATAATGTTATGGCTGGGGGTCTGCACAATATGAAGAACTGTATTAAAGGGTCACAGCAGTAGGAAGGCTGAGAACCACTGCTCTAGTTCAGGAATGAAGGGTTTCGAGAAAAGGAGAGGAGCGAGCAGAGTGTCCAGAAGGAACAATGTCCCAAGAGACTCCGTGAGGATACAATGTGATTGTATGGCTATGGAGACAGCTGATCTGGAGCAGCTCCAGAGGGGTGGGTGCGGTCAGCTGAAAAAGAAACAAATGAAACAAATTTCAGAGCTTCTTTGTTTCATTCATGAAAATGAAACAAAGAAGCTCTGAAATTCACCCCAGGAAACAGGAAAGAAAACACCACACCAGGTGGAGGTAATGACTTTAAAAGCAGAGGGAAATAAATGAGAGGCTCGGCTATTTTGTTACTATGCCAGCAGAGGGCGTAAGATACGACAACGGTTGCTTTGCTTTTCAGACTCGGGCAAAGGATAGAGGGTCAAAGAAGAGGCATGGGTACACGTATTTATACATTACACGCACACACGAACACACACATAAACATTTTTAGAGACCAGTTTAGAAAACGAAATGAAAAACCCAGTAGACTGCAAAGTGTGACCGAGTTCAGTGGTGGTGTCTGCACACCCTTACCCTGGCAGGGGGTAAGACTATAGTCTGCAGATGGAATGCCAGCAGTAATAGACGCTTCGCCCCTTCCCAGCCTCTGATCTCTTGTGTCCACTATGGTGCTGTCTCACATCTGGCTTTTCTCTGTTGTCATGCCTACGGCCTTACTTCACATCTATTATCTTCACTTAACACAACCATGACGGTACCCTAGAGAATCTTTGTGACCCCCCATTTGCCCCATCTTCTGTTCAACCTCACCTCCTTTGTTTCCCAAAGTAGTCCCAGCTAGCATTTCTCCTACCTAGTGCCTCATGAGCAGCATACTTTTGAACAAGACCCCCCCCAAGGGATTCACTTGGAATTTATAGTTTGGGGAGCTGTGCTCTACTTCCTGCCCTATGTTTCTAAAACAAGATTCTGATCACAAAACATCAGCCGGCATTCATCACTATTAGGAGAAACCTAATAATAATGTGTGTGGGCCCTAATGTTCCGGATTCTGACAATACAAAGAAACACCACGTCTATGAAAACAGACCTTGTAAGCAGTCCAAATGCTGAGAGCTGGGTGACCACACACCAGGGTTTGTTCAAGACAGTCCTGGGTTACACCTGTTGTGAAGCTGTAGTTATTATTAGGGGCCCTGTCAACCTTGAAAGTATCTAAGTATGGTTGATAAATTATGTGGTCACTGTCCAAATACTCAGCGCTTACTGCAGCCTTCTCTGAGCCAGGTACTATATAAAGTAGTTCAGGAGAATATTTTCATGAGCTATTCACTGACATTCTTCTTGAAGTTAAGATTATAATTCAAATGCTAGCAAATTCCTAATTTGAACGTATACAGATAAATGGTCTGTAATAGTTCATTGTGTTGCACAACCTTCAAACCCTATCTAACTCTAGGATGTTTTAGTCACTCCAAAAAGAAATTTGGTACAAATTGAGAGTCATTGCTCCTTCATCCCTCCCAGGCCCTAGCCCTTGGAAACCCTGAATTTGTTTTCTATTTCTTTGGGTTTGCCAAGTCTTTGCATTAAATGGACTTATATAATAACTGGTCCTGGGGTCTGGCTTTTGATCATCTAATTTTTCCAGTGAAGGAAACTGAAGTTCAGGATAGACAAAGCAGCCTGCCTAAGACACCCCATCTCCTGGGAGGAAAGTCAGAGCAAGACGTAGGTGTGTCTGGGCTGCAAACCTGCATGCTTAGTCACTACGATGTGCTGACTTCTCCTATGCAAGGTGGGCGCTCATCACAGGCTTTTCCCCTCAGGCCCTCTGCTGATGCATTCTTTTCAAATGCTTACAAGTTTTCCTTGTTGGAGAATTCATTTAACATTTGGAAAAAGTAGCGCGTGCTACAGGGGCTCACATCTTTAATCCCAGTCAGCCCCCTGGAGGTGAGGCAGGAAGATTGTGAGTTCAAGACCCTCCTGGGCTCCATAGGTAGACAATGTCCTCAAACCAACCAACAAATACAAAGTCAAAAATTACAAAAACCAAAAAACCAAAAAAACCAAAAAACCAAATACGGCAGCTTAGTGGAGCAGTGAGATGGTTGAGTGGGTGAAGGGCTCTCCATGCAAGCCGGGCAACCTGAAACTATGTAAATTTTGCAAGAGAGACCCAAATCTACAAAATTGTTTTCTCATCTCCATACCTATGCTGTGGCGTGTGTATTCTCACATGCAAACATCATGTGCACACACTCAAGCACACACATACTCAATAAAAAATAAACAACTAAAGTGGATTATCAAGCTGGGTCATAGCTGTCGACCGGCTTGTATCCTTGCAAAATTCCTATGTTGAAACTCTCATCCATGATGTGACTACATTAGACGATATAGCTTTTAAAAGATAAAGTTGAAATCATAAGGGTGAAGCAATTATCCATATGGCTAGTGGCCTTTTTAAGCAGTAGAAGAGAAATCTCCCTTTCTTCCCTCCTGCTTTCTCCCTCTCTTCTCACAGATAGAGACAATGAAAAGGTAATTTTACCAGCATGTCACTGTACCAGTACCCTCGTGTTACTGTCAGATTCTAGAACTGTGAGAAAGTTAATGTCTTCTGGTTGAGTGATATTTTGTTATGCCCAACACAACACACCAAAGACAGTCATATTAGGGGATAAAAATGGCTGTGAACATAAAGCAGGACAAATTAATTCTCATTCATGAGTTCAAGAACAGTTTCCGAAGGAGGGTAAAAGAAACAGTTTGAATGCTAGAGTCAACAGTAGAAATAAATGAACACATCTCTGCAAGATATTTCATTTGATATTAGTTTTTTTTTAATTTTTATTACATCCATTGGAATTCTTTAGAAAATATCACAAGTAAAAGACAAAAGAAAAATACCTATTATACTCTGTTAATATGCTATATTATATCCAATCTTTCTGAAAGCTTAATTATATAGTCTGTATGTGATTGAATTATCAAAGTATGCAGTCAGTGGGGATAGGTGAGAATCCCTTTCTCAATCTTTTCAAAAGTGCTTCTTAGCCTGTTAACTGATAATACTTTGCTGAAGCAGAGATCAGTAATAAACTATATATGTATGCACGCCAATAAAGAATATACTTCACATTTATGTACATATACCAATAATTCCTCGTAGGACCAAAGCCTTCCTGTTATGTATGGACTATGCTCTCCTTAGTCCCTTTCCCATAAATCCCATACATCTATCATTTCCAATATCGTTTTATTTAAGTATGGCAAGAGAATGTAGATGATTGGGAAACAATGCTGAGGACTAAATTCTATCGACTTTTGATGTATTTTCTTCTCTAATATTTTACATTTTTCATGGCCAAAACAAATTTGACAGCACATGGGATTGCTCCTTCTGTAGTCTGTATAATGGTTGCTCTAACCTTTGTTGAAATGACTATTAACCATTCATAATAATGGCTATGTGTGTATGATCTAGTCAAGTTGTCCAAGTGGAGTAACCAGTCATACTGTTCAAAATACAGTGAAGAAAATAGTTACTGATAAGCATGGGTGTCGTTGTTGTACAGCAGCACCCACGCTCATACTAGCTGTGGGCTTTTTTCATAGCATTCCATCTGTTGTTTTAAAGAGGGAAAGGAAAACTTGGTCTGCATAGTGGAATTTGGTCAAGAGAATTTCTACTGATCTTGCATATTTAAAAATACTCAGCCATGGACATAGCAAAAATATATGAAGACCACCCCAATTCTATTTCGTGTGAAAGTATAATAAATCTGTTAAAGTTTCCTGTGTATCATTCCATACTTATGTCATTGTATTTATCTCTAGGTTATCCACACCTTCTATACATACTTTACATATGTTTGTATGTTATGTTGTGCCAGGCATCAGACTAAGATCTTATTGGGAATTATCTTGCTTAGTCCTCATGATAATCCTCTGAGATAATTTAATTGCTATCATCTCCATTTCATGGACTTGTAAAGTGAGGCTCAGACAGATTCACTCATTTCCCCAAGATCATGCAGTGTTTGTTTCCTCATGAGAGGGTTGTCATAGTAACATACACCAATCCAGTTTGATGTTTGGGTCAAGTAATCTACTCAGTAAATGCTTATTGAATGCCCATCTAGATATTCAAACCCATAGGTACCTGGAATGGGTAGATAAATCTGTGAGCTACATCATTTGCCCCCTTTCATTTAGTCAGAAAGTGAGTAAAGATTACAGTCCAGATGTATTTAACAAACAGGTTCTGACAACTCTAGGTACAAAGAAAGTTCTGTAACCTGAATTTTAAAACTAAGCATTTGGAATATTATGACCTCCATGAGATGATGAGTTCTAATGGTTATGACCCAGTAAATTGGACATTATATAACTAAGTTCTGAAACATTTGCTTGAAACAACACAAGGACTAGAGATGTAGCTAGTGGTAGAGCACTTGTCTAACACGTGAAACTCTAAGTTTGACCTCTGACACATCACAATTAGAAGTTCTGTTTAGAAGGCAGGCAATGCTCTACGGCTATCCAAGGGAGATGAAACCAGGACAAGAATCAGGATTGGAGTCTCTGTTTCTTGTGTAAGAAGACTGACTGATGACAGAGACTTTAGATCTACAAAGGAGCTTGATTAGAATGTCATAATGTACCGTCTTAAACAAGAGCAGACAATTACACAGAAAATCAGAAGTCCTGAAGGAGAAAACTAAAAAGCTGTATATTAACAGATATTCTGTGAAGGAAATACAAACGTTGAAGAATTGGATCATAAATGGTAGAAAAAAATTAAAGGTTGCATGTTGAGACAGAACCAAAATCCTACCTATTATGTAACACATTCCACAAGGCTGGCCAATTTCAACGTACACTAGGAAGGCAAATGCCTGTACCGTGATGAGGGTGGAATACTTGAGCCACAGGAGCGCCTAGACTCCAACTGCAAAAATGCTAAAGGCTTCGAGAACCATTTGGCAACATTTGCAGGGATGGAAGAATTGGTGGATTATAGTCATAAACATGGTGAGGTCTGAAGGAAAGGGGCCAAAAGAAAGCCTAACTTAAAACTCTTCTGTGACTGTCTTTGTACTTTAGTGACTGCAGAAGCTTTTAAGTAAACACATGTATACAAACATGCAGAGTATGGCAATGTTGGTAGGGAATAAGTACCATGATGGAAAAATCTGACAAAAAAATGGAGAGAGGTAGGAAGAAGGGAGGGAAGGAGAGAGGGAGGGAGGNAGGGAGGGAGGGAGGGAGGGAGAGAGAGAGAGAGAGAGAGAGAGAGAGAGAGAACAAAGAAACTGGAGTCTATGCTGGGATTTAGTCCTCACGACAGAAACGGTATTGGAAAAAGTATTGCTGCCATCCTTCTCCCTTTAGAAATTCTTTTTTTTCCCTTCATAATAAAAATCCCGTGGCAGCTCCTTGTCTGGAGGACTTTAAAAATAGGAGCGATTTCATCTGTCTGGAATGGTCTGTGTCAGCACTTGCCCTAGGCAAGGTTACCACATAGGCCTGAAACACCCCCACTTCCCATCCCCCTGGCCAGCGCTTTCCTCTCCCACTAGACACCCCCATGCCCTTTGCACCCCCACTTCCAGCTCCAGGCCTGACTCCCCTTTCTTGGCCAGTAACTTCATTCAACACGGTCTCCCACATCAAATCACACTCGGCTTCCCTCAGCCTTCTCTCCAGGTGCGAGGGGGTGCAATCTCTTTTGCCCTTTGTGGCCTATCTGAGTTTAAAAATAGGGCCCTGGTTAACCCAAATGAATCTTAAATTGGAGCTCTGTGCAGTGTAACCAGAGGAGGAAAGGGAAGGGGGTGAGCAGCATAGTTTTGGTCAGTGAGGGAAGTGGTGGGGAGGTGGGCTACCTTCCTGGAAGCTATTAAATCCCAGATGTAGACTGTTCAGTGTGCCACTGCCTTAGGGTGACCCCTGCTCTCTCCTAGTCGCTGTTAATTCCATGGCTCAGCAACTTGCAACTCCACTTCCGTGACCCCACACCTGGCTTCTTTCTCAGCACGCTGGGCACCCTCCAACTTTGCTTTAGCTAGGGGTTTTCAGCGGCATGTTTTTGTGACAATCAGCCAGGGTCCAATTTTCCCATCACCATCTTTCCTGCAACAGCGTGACACTTGGGTTCGGTGATGGTGGCCCTTAAAGCCATCCTGAGCTCGATGAGATTTGCACAGAGCCAGTCCTCTTCAAAGTGCCACTTCCCAGAGAAGCCTAAGAAAGTGGCACCGCTTTGGGCTCAGAGTGTGTGGGGGCTTTATGAAGAAATATGTGGGACTTGCATGAACGGAATATGCTGCATGGAGATTTTGTGGGCAAAGCTGCAAAATGAAATTTACTCAGAAAATTCATATGGTGAATTTGATCAACTTCCTGTTAGGACAGCAACCCCTTAAGAGCCTCTACTGTACATCAAGCTCTGAGCTAGACTTGGGGAGTCACAATGAAAAGAAGATGCTCCTTGCTATGGAGGGATTTTTTGTTGTTGTTCAAATAAGGGGGAAGGCAGACAAGCAGGGTAAGATGTGTCCTGCTTGAGGTAAGCCAGGGTGAATGGGAACTCAGGGAGCATCTGGAAAGCTCTCCTAGGGCAATGCTGTCTGAGCTGAGCAGGAGTGAGCCAAACCAAAGAGAGGTGGGATGGGCAAAAAAGGCTGAGGAGAAGGAATGACATGAGCAGAGCATGAAACGACTTGACATGTCAAGAGAGCTGCAGGCAAGCTGAGATCAGTAGAGAGCCATGCGTCTGGTAGATGAGGCAAGAAACACAGCTGGAGACGTAAGCCGGCAGAGTGAGAGAAGGAGACGCCACCCTCCCTGGCTAAGCAGTCAAGCTCTTCCCAAAGGAGAACTTGAAGTAGAGCTATGGTAGGGTCAGATTTACATCTTGATTAAACCATCTGTTGGGTTGGGGAAAATCATTCAAGCTGCCTGCAATAAATGAATTAAGGTTTTTTTTATGTGAAGGATAAACGTGCAGATCTAGTGACTGCTAAGGGCAAGGTTATCTCTCTTCCAAGAGGGCTTGTCATTAGTCTGAGGAGTTCTCAGGGATGTGGCTAGAATATCTGTAGGGAGATCTGTCTGTATCTGTAAAGTTCCCAACATTGTTATGCAGTGTGCAGGTCCTCTAAACAGAGAGGCTTTAAGAAAGGCATTGCTTCTCCCCCTTTATCATGCATTCTATGCTAGGAACTCAAACTGTGCTATAATCTGTTTTGTTTAGCAAAAATCATCTGGAAAGGCACTCTTTAACCTGAGTTGTAGCCACCTCAATCTTTCGGAAAAGGAATATTTTGGATTAGAATTCTGCAGTCATTCTGGAAATAATGTAAGTGGGTTTTGTTTTGTTTTGTTTTCCTTCTAAACAGGATTCTGTGTGTCTAGAAATGCTTCAAGATGCAGTTTGCACCTAGGTACACAAGGCTCAATCCCATATTAAAAATGCAAAACCTATTTATACTTTGCAAAATCACTGTATTTAAAACCGACTTCCCTCCCCCTGCTTTGTTTTTTAAGCTATCTTGGTTTGCCAAACAAATTCTTCTGTCTCATGACCCTTTTCTGTTACTCTTTGACCAGCTATCAGAGTCTTATCACTTTTGAATGGTTGGACCTTAGTCCCCAGAATTAAGACTCCTGACCTCATGACTGTTCAGGGAGATTTCTTTCCCTGTTTCTTGGGCCCTAACTTTCAGAAGGTTCTTCTGCTGCATCTTGCCTTGGCATATCTGTAATCTGGCGCCTTCCCAGAAAGGCTCATTCTTAAGTGAGCATTGGCAAGGGGAAAGGCGGGACTCAAATGTGAAGCCGAATGTTTTTATGAGTCCTCGTAGCCAGGGATAAGCCTTGCCTATATCATCCTACCCAGGCAGGGAAGCGGTGATTGAACCGTCACCAATGCAGAGTTTATAGATCAACAGTGTTCACTGTTACTGGGAACTACGAGGGGACTGACTGAGAAGGGGGAAGGTATATCATCTCATTGACATGGCTGTTTGTTTCCAACTGTCTCTGGAAATCTAAATCATCCCCCGGTTTGTTCATTTGATGTTGACCATTATCTGGTACCAAAAAAAGAAAAAAAAACCCTCTGCTCACTGTTGCTGTGTTCTACCAATGTCTCACTGATGTTATTGCAGGTTTGGTTGGAACTGCTGAAGCCCATAACAAAGCAAGTAAAAAGTAAGTATGGAAGATCACTCAAGGACTGTAGTCCTCAGCTCACACTGGAAAAGTAATCCTATAGCCCCACACAATTCCTCACCCTACAGAAATGGAGAAGAGGGGCTGTAGCCAGGTTGCATCAGCCCCTCATTTGTCCAGTAAGTTTAACAATAGAGAAAATTGCCTTAATTTAGTCTGCGCTGAAGAAGCTCATGTGGCTGGTCTTGGAGTACATCTGAAGGGTTCTGGTAATTACGCCACCTGCGGATGGCGCGTGGGGAGCACATCTCACCCTGCGCCCTGTGAAGCCTCAAGCACCCTTAGTGTCAATCTGTGAGAATGTTCACCTTCTGCCTGAAGATTCTTTCCTTTCCTGCCATCGCCAGCCTTGCCATTTGCTTCAGTTTATGTTCAGATGATTCCTGTATCTCACACTGAATCTCATTCGTGGGACAAGGGTTCAGGGGCATGGCCGTTTAACTAACTGCACCGGCATTTTTCTTTTTGCAAGTGGATCTTAACATTTCGGGAAACCTTGCTTCAGTCTCTTCCTGGTTCCTTGATCCACTCTGCTCTTCACACATTGATGCGCTACTGTGACTCTGCTTCCCCCAATTCTGTGATTTATGTCACCCAATTCCAGTAGCTTCTGAACTGATTTTCTCCAATTAAAGCATCTGTATCACTCTTCAAGGGATCAACTTTCCCTTCTGCTTAAAATGCTTCCATGGCTCCCTAATTACCTCTGAAGGTCAACCTTTTTTAACGTGGTACGCAAAGCTCTAGACCCTATAGTAAGCGATTTGTCCCTGCCACTTACCATTTCAATTCCTGCCTCTGCTAATGTACTTAGCTGTCAATTCCTCCAGGAAAGCTTCCTCAACCTAGGCTGTGTGGTACTCAAATTGGTCTGTTTAATTATTTGTCTCTCCATCAAGACTGGGAGCACTTGAGAATCTTTTAATTTCCACAGTATCTGCTTAGAATAATATCCCGCAGTGAAGAGCACCAAGAAATGATGTATTGAACGGATGACACTGCTCCTTCTTGTGTGTGGTTACTTTCAATCTAACAAACTTTATTCTTTTTCTTCTGGTACTGGGGATGGAACCCTGGACCTTGCATATGCTAGCAAAGTATCCTACCAGTGAGCTCCACCCCAGCCTCAAGTTTCTCATTTTCAAATGCAAGTAGGTGTGAAAATATGCAAATGTGGTTTCTCAGGGATATATTTTAAGATTAATAGAGACACTGGCCCACATTGTTTCTCATTCCTTTTATGAAACCCTAGGACATCCATTCATGGGCTTGAGCTGAACCTGGGCCCTTTTCTCATGTGTGGCTGGACATTCACAGACAGTGAGCTGTAAATAGTCTTCTGAATAACTCACTTCTTAAGAAAAGACAGAGTAGGCCCCCAGTGGACATATCTTTACAAAAGAAACCCAAAGGAGGAAGGGTGTGAGGGAGGCTGATTTGGAGGACTTTCTTAACTGCTGTACACATGGGATCACAATCCAGAAATGATAACAAGATACATGTGAAAACCCGAAATGTAAAGTAGTCTATGGGAAGGGGTAATGGAGAGGGGAGGGAAGTAGAACACTGTGTGTATGTGTGTGTGTGTGTGTGCATGAGTGTGTGTGTGTGCGTATGAGTGTGTGTGTGTATGCGTGTGTGTATGTGTGTGTGTGAGACAGACAGACAGAGAGAGAGAGAGAGAGAGAGAGAGAGAG
>LOEQ01002843.1:75840-96675 GCA_001685075.1 Bramus lutescens | reverse complement strand
AGAGAGAGAGAGAGAGAGAGAGAGAACATAAGTGAATAACAGGTGTGGCTATATCTCTTCTTGTCCAGGTATCTTAGATTAAAAGCAGCAGCAGAGAACAAAGTGTTCTAAATGTTGACTTTAGGAGAAAAAGTAATCAGAAAATAACTCATACGAATCTTAGACACAGAAGAACATAATTATTCTAAAGAAAACAAAAGTCAAAGAAGACAAAGGCCATTTACAGCAGTGGCAGAGAATTGTAAGTGCGCAGCTGCCAGGGCGGACTTTATCCTGTAGTAGTCTCTACCAAGACTGGAGATGTCTGAAAAAGGGTAAATTAGCTTCATAGGTAAACTGCCAGCGATTTGGAAAGGAGATTTGTTTATCAGGGACTCAAATTGTTGGGTATTTACTAAATTCCCCAAGGACTGACTGATGACTAGGCTGTAGTTAGCGTGTACTCTAGTTGATATTTTATTCTCCGCTTATGACAATGGCTAGTCACGTAGAAGGAAATTTGGGATGTGTTCGCCTTTACTAGGTTCCTCATAGGGAAATCCCGAAGACTGGGAAGTTTAATGAGACTGACTCCTCACTGTCCTGGAGGCTGGAGTCTAAGATGAAGGCATTGGAAGATTTCCTTCAGCTCAAAGCCTCTTTCATCATCTTGATGAAGGCAGTCTTCTTCCTGTGTCCCCATGTCATCCTTTTTCCTGTGTACTCATCTGAGAATCCCTGTATGCCTGGCTTTCTTCTTTTAAAATGGATTTTGGAGCTTTTAATGTCTGTTCTGGGTGTGTAACCCGCAATACAAGCTGAGAACCCACAGAAACCCACCGCTTGTGATGTGAGAACAAGTCCATTACTTCCCCCCTGTACAGACACAAATATATGCAAAGCATGGGGCGTGCTGGGGGATTAGGCTCCACCAGCCGCAAAGAAATGGCTTTTGGGGGCTGAACGGGAGGTTTCTTAGGTTGCACATTAATTCCTCAATTGATATGTGAAAACTGTCGCTTTTCTATTGTACAGCAGAACTAGGAGACTTTCATGAAGAAACAGTTAGGAAGCATCTGGTACAAACCCAGTATTTACCAGGCCAAGACTGTTTAGAGAGCAAGATCATGCACTTTCATCAGCAGCACATGTAAGTACGTCCGCTGTCCCCTGCTTTCCCAGTGGAGGGCACTAAAGCTAGGACAGACTCTTGAGAGCAAACTTTACGTCTGAGAAGCTTCAGTCCCAAGAACAAGCTCAGTCCCTGTGCATCACTCGGATAAAAGGTTGAGGGGCGGGGTGAGCTTTGCTGCATTTGTTGGGCTCACGAAACCCTTCCCATTGCAGTGGCCGGAGCCCAGCTGAATCAGATATTCTGCTACTGGACATAGCAAGGAAGCTGGATATGTATGGCATCAGGCCTCAGCCTGCCAGTGATGGTGAAGGGATGCAGATCCACCTGGCTGTTGCTCACATGGGAGTACTGGTGTTACGGGTAACAACTCTTCCCTTGAGTCCCCTCCAGTTGCTGGGAGTGGTTATCGTGACTTCAACTTGAATATGTTTCCCAGTGGGTTATAGGGCTTTGTTATACCACCAACTAGAAGGGAAGTAGAGCTAATAAATGGTGTGCAAAAGCCCTCTCCCCACGATGTGCTTTGCCCCTGTGTGCAGTTAGTAATGTGCTATCTGGGCTTTGAGACCATCACACTTCAGATTAGGCCAGCATGGTGAAGTGAGAAAAATCAAGAGGCTCTTAGGGAATCTTTGACTGTAGATTCAGATACCCCAAAACTTTAGGCTTTAGTACTTGCCAAATAGTTAAGGGCCACCCCGAGTGACCAAACTGTGATGTGCCCTTTCTTAGAACTCTTTGCGTTGGGCGTGACCCATGCCAGCTGGTAGGTAATTAATGTTGAATCCCGCCAGCAACTGTTGCTGTTTACCACACCGTTGTTTCCATGGGATTTGGGATTTCAAGTTAGAAATCAACTTGAAGGGGCATTGTCTTGTACCATCACGCCGCCCTGCCCCCCCCCAACGCCGCTGAACAATTTTGGTTTTCCTGGTCTGCTTAAAACCAAAATTCCTTAGAGGAGCTAGAAATGAGCTGCTGTCAGAATGTCCCAGAGAGTGGGCTATCAGCACTGGTAAGAAGTCAGATGATGCAGAAGGCATTTGGGGCAAGGGAGAATGAAGAGGTCACAGGAATGATAGTACAGCTATAGACAGAAGTTTGAACCAACAAGCAGTAGGAGAGATGGTTGTATATTGAACAACAAAACCCAACTCACATTTGATGATGTGGTTAGTGAGGAACTGCTGAAGATTTCTTAGAATAAATGAGGCAGCGGGATAAATGGGTTTTTTCTTTTAGCACTTGTTACATGCAGGCAGGGAGGGGCGAGATGGCGGAAGGCATTATAGCAATCCGTTCCGCTGTGGTTTCACTGTACTGCCTTAAAAGTCTCCCTGTTGCTCCTTCTTGCTTATATACCTGCAATGCTTAAGTTCCGCAGGCTCTTATTCATGAACAGTACTTGCCATCATACTTTTACTGTGGCACAACCCAACACATGCAGATATGTTCTGAAACTGGCTATGTGTTTCCTTATAGGGAAATACAAAGATTAATACTTTCAACTGGGCTAAGATCCGCAAGTTGAGTTTTAAGAGAAAACATTTTCTCATCAAACTTCATGCTAATATTTTGGTGAGTAGGTTTCTAATACATTCTATTTCGGTTCACTTGGAGTTTCGCTGTTGCTCTGGAAATGGTTTGAATATAAATGATGAAAGGCGCCTGGCCCTGAGGGGTGATGGGTCCCTCTTTGTCCTCTATATAAACTGAGCAGAGATTTAATGGTGCTTTAACTAAAGGCAAAACACTATGACATCTGATTTGCACTTCCGAGCAAATGATGCAATAGGAAACCGAGGCAGCTGGACTGAAAGGCAAGTCTCTGTGGATAGCATCTTTGAAGGATCTGATGAATTAAATGGGGGCCACCAGATCTAGGACAACAGAAGTAATTGTTTGACCTTCTCTTTTATATTTTATAAAGTATCTTCACACACTTCCCTTAAGCGAAAATTATCAAACATCAACTACATGCTTAGGCTGAGCAGGTGTTAGGAAGGATGTTTTAATGACTGAGCATGAAGGGATAAAAAAACCCTATACATGTATCAACTAATTTGAACCTATAAAAGATCAAGTTTGAATTACATTGCCTAGATCTTGGTGTTATGTAAAGGCGTTCATTTGAATAGTTCTCGGGACCAGACCTAGTGTGAACTTCATGGGGAGCCTCAGGGGCTATATGCAGTAACCTGGAAGGGAATGAGAGGAGGGGGCAGTCAGTTCTGACTGCTGGTGGGGCTACTGAAAAGACAGCTTGGGAGCCTTCATAGAGCCGTGGACCAATGAGTGTACACGGTGACTCAAGATGGGAAAAGCTTGTACTTTAGAACTGTAAATCAAAGTTCCCTTAGGACACATTAAAATATGGACTATGCCAAGAGAGAAATACAAAGTTCTGCAGTATGAGAAAGTATATAGAGGAACGTGTATTTCTAGCTGGGTCATTGAAAACACTCCTATATATTCAATCATCCTCACAGCCGGAATGAAATCTCCCCCCTTCCCCTTGCCTCTTGGTCATTTATACCTTCTTGCCACCTTGAAAAAGAAGCCCTTTGATATTCATTTTAACCTAATTTACAGCTTCCTAAAATGTTTCTGGCAGCAAAGAGGCAAGGCAGAATGGCATTTAAAGGGAGGGAAGTGTGTGAAGCAAGCCTGGCTTCTGAGACAAGGCTTGTCGTATGAGTGGACGCAGTGTCTGATCTTTGGAAGGTTGCTACTCATTTGGTACCGGTGGCTGTGGAGTCTATGGGGAGTCAAACAGAAAACCAGACACTTCATGGGCTGCAGGACTGTCAGTTTCGAAGGTTGGAAGGTCTTTGGTATTCTCGCAGGATGTTTTGCTTGATAGAAAATGGTTTATACAGGTGTTGTGCAAAGACACTTTGGAGTTCACCATGGCTAGCCGAGATGCATGCAAGGCTTTCTGGAAGACTTGTGTGGAGTACCATGCTTTCTTCAGGCTTTCCGAAGAGCCCAAGTCAAAGCCCAAGACCCTTCTCTGCAGCAAGGGCTCCAGTTTCCGCTACAGGTAATTACACTCTGTGCATGGGAAGACCATGTACACTGCTTCTTTTCAATCCATGAGAAACAGTGGGAGGAGTAAGAATTCCAGAAGTAATAAAGAATCTATTTAAGTCAGTTGAAAGATTATAAATATTCTTTACTGTTCATTCTTGCTGCATTGCATTAGGTCAGTATTTACTAACCAAGGGGTTGGGTCAGAATTACAGTGAGGATGTAGAGTAGCAGAGGGTACTTGAAAAATTGTATTCAATGAAAATGAACTTACTGTCTTCCTGAAAGGCAGCTTATATCCAGGGAGTGGAAAGAAAGGTCAACCATATCCATTAATGGCATTTAGGGAAAAGATAGAGTGAGAAAACACTGAACGGGGGTCAAAAGATTTGGAAGATGGAACAATCTTGCACTAGAGGCTTCTCAGTACAGTTCCCACCTTAAGGGAACTGAAGAGAGGTAGACTTGAGATCCTGTTTCTATTTGAACAGACTAACCTTGAAATCCACAGGGAGAAGCTTACAAAACTCTAGTTATTACAAAAATAATTCTAATCATAATGTTTCCACATAAGGAATTTTTCAGACCCTGGAAACCTGCCCTTGTAAGAATAGAGATATTTAAAAAAGCATATTTTTGATGGAATGTTTCCAAAGTGTACTCTACAAATCAATGTGTTCTTAAATAGATGATATTGAGCATATTTTGCTTATAAAACTCATTTCTTAGCCTTTGCAGGCTGTTGTGCAGTGATAGCCTTAGGTAGGGGTAGCATGTTAGGCCTGGCCCTTTGCTAAATGGCCCTGAAATTTTGGGTTTTCTTATTATTGTGACTTCTTCCTGCCTCTCGTGTTTCTCCCAGCACTCAACTAGACATCTTTACTGGTATGAGCCTATCTGCAACAATTTTTTTTTTTTACTGTTTTGTTAGCTGCTTTGCATCCACCTTGGGTTGGAAATATAAATAGCCTCCTTAGAACAAGCATGTAGAGTAAGAGTCAGTTGGTATTTGTATTTTGCAGGGGTTTTTTTTAGCCTATTTTTGGGTAGATGAAATCGCACTATTCTTGGTGTCCAGAGAAGTAGGTATAGCATCAATATGACAGAGAGTCACAATGTATGCCACTCATCCAGACAGTTTAAGGTTCAAAGATGAGGGTGTCAGCTTTTAGTGGCATATAGTCTTATGATGGAATTAATGATTTTTGTCTTTTCTTTACAATAGTGGAAGAACTCAAAGGCAACTTTTGGAATATGGGAAAAAGGGGAGGTTAAAGAGCCTGCCATTTGAAAGGTGCACCCTTTTCCTTCTTGCTTCTCATGCTGATTGGAAGTTGACTTTAGCAATGTCTATGTAGCCTATAATTTGCATAATGGGCATTTCAATGACTTCTCTGTTTGGGGCTTGCAGGAAACAGTACCCATCTCAGTACCATGAGTGGCAGTGCAGGTCATCACCAGACATTCTCTCAGACGTGTCCAAACAAGTAAGGTTTCGGAAAAGCCCTACTTCTTTAGGTATAAGTCATCCGGTCTTCAAATGCTTCCAAGAGTCGATTTTGCCACATCTACCTACTGTGGACCAAGGTCACTCCATATGGGGTTAGTCACTTGGAGAGGTCTTGGGACAGTCAGTCCTTCCTGCTAATAGGCCATTTTGTAAACTACAACTAACTGTGTACTGTGTACCAGTGAAATCCCTGGTATACCTTCAAATTGCAATCTGTACTATCAACATCTTTAAAAAATCAGATAATAATACATTTGTATGATTCATAATTTTAAATTTACACCAGTGGAAACCATAAGGCTTCAAGAAAGGCATACGGTGTTGTTGCTTACTTAGGTAACATGATTTCTAGATACAGTTACAGCCCTGGAACTGTAAAATGATTGCCTCATTTGAGACTTAGATGGGGAAAATTGTTCATCATTTTTCTTTGGTACCATCTACAAAAGTTAATTGCAGGCACCATAAACTCCCATGCCTTCACTCAAGTCACAGATGGCTTTTATCCAAAAGGCATCAGATGTAAACCAGTGAAAGGGATCATTGATAACGAATCTCTCAGGCCATGCACAGCTCTCTTTTTTACCTTTTATTTACAGAAAATATGGAGGAGGCTGGGGTAGGAACGTAAGACTGCGGTGTCTAAGGTGCACATAGCTAGACAAAGGCAGACAGGAGTAGGATTGCTACTTCTTTGACATAGCTACCAAAATGAACTGCTTGAAATAGAATGGTACCTGAAGGCCCCATGAAACGTGGAGTCCAGAAACGAGACGTCACTGAGAATGAAGAGTGCTGCATGTATTTTCTAACATATAACTTGGTTCATGGTGTAAGGCATTACCCTTTCTTTACATATCTAACCTAACCCATCTGACATCAACATATCTGGGTTTTCAAGGTGGAAGACCTGAGACTTCCCTATGGCAGCGGGCACTACCGAAACGTGGATGGAGTGCACACATCTGAGCCTATGCTAGACAGGAGGAGGAGGAACTCGGCGGTTGAGGTGACATTTGCAGCCGAGCTGGAGTGGTCCAAACCAGAGGCAGACCCCACATTGCTCCATCCATCCCAAAGCAGTTCCTCTTTCACCTTTGTTTATGCAGATCCTGTCTTCAACACTGACCCTGATCCCATAGACTTTTTTGAGGAACGGAGCCCACTAAGCTCCTTCCAGACAAGCTCGAAGTGTGTGGACAATCACATAAGCACATCTCCTGCTTTCACCAGCAAAGTGAGTCCAGCAAGGCAGCTCACATACACCGATGTGCCCTATATTCCTTGCACTAGCCAGCAGGTTGATATCATGCCTCCTCAAGTCTTCTTTTATGTGGACAAGCCACCCCAGGTACCCAGGCAGTCTCCAATCATGGCAGAGGAAAGTGTCAGACCAGACAGCTATCTAGATCCCAGTGCAGTAAAACCAGTGAAAAGGAGCCCCAGGAATAGCAGGATAAAAAGTTTACAGCAAGACCTTCAAGAACTCCAAGAATCTATGGCTAGAACTAGTGGGAGGAGCAATATCAATGTAGACCTAGGGGAGGAAGACCCACATTTGGATGATGCTTTTGCATATAACCTTCAAGAGCAAACTCCTAAACGATCTCAGAGCCATTCAGACATGAAAACTATCCGTTTTCCTTTTGGGTCAGAATTTAGACCTTTAGGGCCTTGTCCTGCTTTGACTCGTAAAACAGATCCCTTTACATGTACATTTGCAGAACAGGGGTTCCCCACAGTTCTAATGGATCAGAGCTTGGCAGAAAGATACGTAGTTAGTGAGTCCAGTGATTCGGAATCGGAGATTCTTAAAGCAGACTACTACTCTTTGTGTGGCAAAGGAACAAAGTCACCTAGGGCCCGAATCCGCTTGTCTTCTGGTAGTCTGCAGCTAGATGAAGAGGACGAAGATATTTCTTTCACCATGCCAGATACTGAAGATAGGATTTTGCTAAAGCCAAGCCACTATTTCTTAGCTTAAAAGAGGGAACTCTGTGAACGTTCCTGGCCTGTTCCCTGGTACCGCCTTAGGTAAGACCTAAGAGCCTTTCAATATACCTTCTCCTGAGTCATCTTAATTAATGCTAAGGCAGTCTACTCATTGCAGGCACTCAGTTTATGAAAGATCAAGTTGCTGTCTCCTTCTGTGAACTTCGTTCTTTTATTTGCTCTGAGCAGACTCTGGAACATGCCTTCTCCTATGGCAGTGTGAGGGAGGTGTGCACCATCACCGTTCTACACATTTCTTTGAGCAGATATTATAAATGAAGACCATTTTCAAAGCTGAAGAACAATGGCGTGGGTTGGTGTATGGGACTGGCTTCTAATGCCACTTTGTGATTTAGTAGTCCATGATTATGTTGGGTTTGTGCGTGTGTGTGTGCTTATGTAACACTAAACTATGGTTTCTCTCCTGATGACTTGTTTGGGACCCAGTCTTGTTATATACTAAGAATGTCAATATACGCAAGTGAGTGGCATAGTTCCGCTCAGCA
Organism: Bramus lutescens; assembly: GCA_001685075.1. Classification (NCBI taxonomy): domain Eukaryota; kingdom Metazoa; phylum Chordata; class Mammalia; order Rodentia; family Cricetidae; genus Bramus; species Bramus lutescens. The sequence goes on along the minus strand of LOEQ01002843.1, from coordinate 88,523 downwards.
GAACATGTTTAGAATAGAGGACTTAACAGAATTCTCAATGCTGGAGGTTCTTGGATTAGGCCCATTTCTCATGTCAGATGTGTGCCTGATGAAGATATTATGGTTTTGACTTCTAATTTCTCTCTTCTTAACTACTTATGATATATGGTGGAAATCAAAGTTAACAAGCAAGTTTGTTTATTAATTTCTCCTGCTGAAGTATATTTTTTTGCCATACCTTGGTTGCATGCATGTAGGCAAGGATCTGAGGTGTTATTTTAATAAAGAACAGTGGAAGATCCACTCAAACAGAAGTTATATGTCTGACTTTCTTTTTGTTTTAATAAAATGCAGTAGATGTTTGTGGCCTCTGTCTATAGAGGAGGATAGTTAGAAGATGGAAAAAGAATAGAGACAGGAGAAAATTAACGGCTGCAGTGATGTGGAAATAAGGGCTGACTGAAACAAAAAGAGAGAGCGCCCCCACCAGGCTCTGAAAGGGACCAAAAATTCTATTGTGTGGTTGTTTTTGAATTTTCTCAAGAAGCTGAGGGTGATCTTCACCTCCTGATCCTCTTGCCCCAGCCTGCTGTGTGCTAGTGGTTACAGTGCTATAACATGGTGCTAAGTTCAATTTGACAGCTTTTTACAAAACGTTATGTGTATGAGTAAGCATACCATGGGTGTGCCTGCTGCCTGTAGAGGCCAGAAGATGGGGTGGGCTCCCCTGGAATGGGAGTTACAGACAGTTGTGAACCACCATGTTGGTGGTAGGAACCCAACCTAGGTCCTTTGCTGAAGCAGCCAGTGTTCTTAAGCACCGAGCAATTTCTCCAACCCGCAAAATTCTATTCTTGACCATTCAATATTTGTCTACCAATCCTCAAAGAAGATTATTGAAGAACTTTGTTGATAATCTTAAGTACAATGTATTTTCAAGCCAGTGTTAAATATAAATGTCAAAAAGGTGAAGTGATTGAATAAACAATTTTATGTGTGATTTAATAAGTGAAAAGGTAGATAACACATTTCTTTCTTCTCCACCTTAGCCAAAACAGCTTTTATGCACTTCATCCCATTCCCTTCTATTCTTGGACACAAATCCACTAAGCCACAAGTGTAGTTATTGAAAACTATGAATATACTGAAGCTTGACCACCTAGGTGTAATTTATAGAGATCTTTATTGTTTTTAAAAAATTACCTGTAATCTTTCCCCACAAGAAATTCAAAATTTTATACTTTATATGGTTTTTCTTTTCATCTTAATTTCTAAACACTTTGGATAAATGTACATTTTCCTTCAGAACTATAAATTTCAAATCTGTGTGTGATTTTTATTTAAAATAGTAATTAGGGAGATCATTGAATTGGTTGTCTGAAGATATTTTTGAAAGGGCTTAAATGATTTTGTTAAGGGAGGAGGCAGGATATATGTGTTCAGCTGTAAGTAGAATCAATTCTTAGTAATTTTTAGTTCAATAGAAACCTTGGTTATGTCCCAATAATAGAAGGAAAAGGAGAACTATTTTAAAACAATAAGAATAACACATCAGGATTACCCTCAAGAAAACAAGCATCAAGGATCATAAAATTTAAAATATTTATTTTTAAAATCCCCCAAACACTGAAGCATGTTTTACGTAGAAACAGTCTACAGGACAAAAGCTCCAATGAGCAAGCAATACAAGCTGTATTTGGGATGCAGTTATGTGGTAAGGTTTTACATAATCAATTTATGAACTGGTGGATTTTATTTTTACAAAAATACAAATGTAATCCATGATTCAAGTCACACAATTATTTGTAGAGCACTGTGAAGAACAAAGTGTAATTGAGTTTCAGTTACAGAACTTATGAAAACTCTAACCGAATCATGACTTCAAAATACAACCAAGTAAAAGCAACTGTGTACATGCACCAGTGAAAAGAATTTTCATGACATATAACACTATACCTTCTCAAGTGTTTGAATTTCTTTTTAAAAAGAAGGCATGTAATGGCCACTTCAACTAAAAACCCTATTGTTTACTTACACAACATCTTTCTTTTAATATTTGTCAGTTGTCCAGACATTTTAAAAATCATTTGTGCAAAAATCAAATGTGAAGATACAAACACGAAAATCATAACTGTTGAAATTAATCAGTGCCAACAAGCCTACAGCTATGAAACTATAGCCCCAGTTCAGCACTTAGGCAAACAGTATATATATATTTATAGGGCTAAAAAAGGATATTACCCACTTAACAGTACCATAAACAGAACTGAAAATTAACTGTACAGTCTATCTTACCTTTGTATGAAGAGAAATGTTCGTGCCCTATGGTATTTTCATATGAGCTAGACAATGTTCACTTAAATACCCTTTCAAAACTGAACACACTATGCTTATGTGTGGATAATTATAAAGAAAAATATATAAATAGTTTCTACGAGAATTGAGTTACCCTGACAAAAGATGCTGGTGTCATTTTGTTCATAACTATGGATCAGGTATTTACTCACAAGACAACAAGGTTTCTAAAACTTTTCTAAATCCAAGCATGACAATATTGTTTGAGCTGAAGATTTGAAGGTTGAAGCCAGACTAATTCCTCCAGTTTAACCAAACCCTCATCCTTGGCTAAATGAGATTACTTTAAACATCTAACCATGTTAAATAAGGGTTAACCGCTTCTTCCATCTTAAAGAGAAGATAAAAATACCAAGAGGTACTTCTTCTGCTACATGTTGCCTGGAAATGGTGCTTCAAACACAAGGTTCTCAAGAATGATAAACATGGAGCTGCCTGGAATCTAGAACACCTTGCTAGAAAAATCAATACTTTTCTAGGTGCTTTTTCCAAGAGCTTATTAAAAATATTTGTTTTAAGAAGGTGTGACTTATTTCTACCTCCCTACACATAGTTATTTTTAGAGTGTTTGCGTAAAAAAAGGAATGCTTTTTGAAGTTTGATGATTTACAGACGTTCAATATTTAGGATGACTTTGAAAGATCTGAATGTTTCATGAGTGTACAGTTAACTAAAGATTGAAAACCAAACAGTATTCATTCTAGTAACATAAGAAATAATGGTACCTAAAGTTAAAAAAAAAACCAACTGTATCTCAACATTTACTACAATACAGGTGAAACTATAGTATTAAAATTATTCCTTACAAAATAATCTCTTTAAAATACAAAATGACAGCCACCATCACAAAATACTTGAAAGCTTCTCCTAAATCTTCAATGTCGCAAAGATCCAAAGGCACCTGGAGCTCACGGGTTAAGCATTATTAAGGTTGACATAGCTTTGGTGGGTTTCTCTGGGTCCATATGAAACCGAAGCCAGCAATAGCAACAACACATTTTTAAGAGGACTCATCGGCAGAACATCTGTAAAATTAAGAACAGTATAAATCAATGTATAATTTTAGACAAGTCATCTATATTTCTCACTCATGAACTCTACAACAAATGGAGACAAATTCTTTTCTTTGACTCTTATGTAGATGGATATTAAAAGATGCAAAGATGGTCCAAAATTCCTCTGCATCTGCTCTCCTAACTTGCAATGGATCTGGTTGTAAACAGGAAAAGAGATGGGAGGGTTTTTTTTAATTAGAATCTGGGGGATTTTTAAGACTACTTTAGCTCCTTAGTCCTCAGTAGCAGGCTTTATTGGGTGGAAAGATAATTAAGAGAGAGCTTATAGGCCACATATTTAGTTTCACCTTGAGCTCAGTTTAGCAGGGAAATCTAAAGATGGAAGCAGAAGGTTTAAAGTTATGATCTGTACAATCATGTTTGAACTCACGTAAGCTAATGAATATGTATGTTTACATACAAAAGTCTTATTTACGAAAAGAAATTTCAAATTAACTGTAAGAACTTTTTTGAACAAAATCAAACTAATAGGCGACAAGGCAGAAACGGAACACAAACAAAGCCTCTATTACTGTCTTTAGCAGTAGTCCGCAACCTGTGGGTCATGACCCCTTCCACAGGTGTCACCTAAGACCATTAGAAAACACAGGTATTTGCATTACTATTCATAACAGTAGCAAAATTACAATTATGAAGTAGCAATGAAAGAAATTTTATGGTTAGAGGTCAGCACAAGGTGAAAAACTTTATTAAAGGGTCACACATTAAGAAGGTTGAGAACCACTGGTCTGGGCTGTCTTCTCTAAGTCTTTTAATCAACATTTCATAAGGGCTCAAATGGAATAACTTTGTTACTGGAAATAATCAGATTAGTGGTGTTTCTGCAACTACGAAGAGTACTGTCAAGAATGGAAACATGCATAATGTTACATGTGCCCAAATTTCAATGCTAATGGAGGAAGAGAGGGCAAAAACCTAGGCTGTTTGGTTCAGTAGAAAACTGCCTTTCCATATCTAAACATAATAGTTCGGGGCTAATACTGGACTGGCTCAGTGGGTCAAGTGCTTGAGGTTCAAAACCAAAGACCTGAACTGAGATCCTTAGTGGCCATGTTGTTGTCCGGTGTGACTAAGCCTCATGACGTCAGCATTGGAGGACAGAGAGGAGTATTCCAGGGCATCATTGGATAGATTGCCTTACTAATAATACGGCAAGCTCCATGTTCAGTGAGAGACCCTGCCTCAAAAAGTAAGGTGGAAATCGATAGGTTACATATCTGATATTGACCTGTTTCCAACACAGGCCCTTGTGCAAGACAGTTTGCCCACATACCCGTGTGGATAGCATATGCAGCACTCCCCTTCCCTCCCTCTCCCCTCTCTCTCTTTCTCTCACACACACACAAGGCAACGTTTAAGATGGGCAAGAAACAAGAAACAAAACTGTTTTCAAGTATACAACTATTAAGAAGCGATTCTGTAGGGGAAAATATAAATGACTGCATCAATGCACCTATATTCCACAATAAATTAACATCTGAAATGTTAACATAATTTTGAAAACGATACTTAAAACTTACTTTTGAAATTTTTCAATTAATTTCTTCACCATTTTATCTGTGATGCCAGGACAGGCAGCTTCAGCCACAGCGATGCTTTTCTCAAGTTCTTCAATTGCCTGGTTTCGTCTTGCATTATTCTCATCCTGCTGTTTAAGCTGGAAAAGAACGATAGCTATAACATTTAAACTATCCTGCCACTCGAGACCAATATCGGATGCTAAATAACCCACACTTACTTCTGCAAATGCAGGTGTGATTATCATAGACAAACAGCTCAAGGTTTGCACAAGATCTTGCTCCTTTGAAGAAATGATACAGATTACACACATGGAATTAAAATAATCATTTATGGCTTTTCTTACTTATTTGATAGCAAATGTGAATCAATTTGAATTCTCCCTTCAAAAGACCCAAGATAAGGCTAGTCCCCATATTTCCTTTCTGTCACAGATTTGCATCCATCAGTAGAAGCCCCTTAATGTCTTAGGATTCCAATAGACATCTGATTCCCTGGGTTTACATCTCTACATGGAAATGAATTTTAAAAGTAACAGTGGCCATTTAAATGATTTCTATGACTAAATTAGGTCACAACTAATGATAAATGAACATTATTATGCAGATAGGGAGGCAGACAGGCATGCGGCGGTATTAAATTCTCATAGTTTTGCACATTATAATCTCATCACAATATTTTTAAAAAGCCTATAAGGAGGATATGATCAGATGAGAAAAACTTACAATGATATGTATATGAAGATGATATGATGTAGTCTACTATACTAAATTATATGATTAGCTCCACATACACACCTCCCCATTCTGTAGTTTCTTTGGATCAGGCTTCTTACGCACAGTGGTGAAACTCCATTCAGGGTGAGTATTACTTTCCTGGCTGGTGGATTCCCTAAAGAAATACCAAAGATGCTAAGTAATTTGACATTGCAAAACACACCAAATCTGAAGAGCTCACGGTGTCAGTATTTACAAAGTCGCCATACAATACGGCATCTGGCCTCAGTCTCAGGTGGATACTCTATTTTATTCAAGAGCAGCAGCATTTCTCAGCTCTAACTGATCACCAGAATCCTATGTGCACAGCCCTATATGCTAATACTGCTATCCCCCATGCCTGAACCAGGCTCCCTAGCAGAATGCCTTGTGTTTTGAAAGTTCCATCAAGAAGTTTTCATGGGCAGTTTAAGGTTAACAAGCCTTAGATTGGGTACAAACTATCCTGATATATTTTATTCATTTCAGTATTGGGCAATTTCTCCTAAATGCAGGTGCCTGAGAATCTTGTGTGAAGACACAGGGTGCTACCTTTGTAGAGGTTTACCTACCTTGGATTCTTCTACTCAGGTTAAGATGAGCACAGGCTATGAAGAGAACTATTAATGCAAATACTGCCATTTTTCAAAAAGACTAATTTGTCCACAGGGTAAAAAGCATAACTAGGTATGGCAGTACACAGATCAGTCTGATCAGTTTCGTTTGAGACCAGGAGGTAGGAAAGGTCATGAGAACAGGTCTCCAAAGGGTTCTGCAGGTTGCCACAGCAGTACGAGAAAACATAGTTCCTTATTGCTTTTTTTGTGAACTAAGAGAACACCTTTAATCAACTCGTATTCCAAAATTTTGTAATGTACTCAAGCATCCACTAGAGGTTAGACCGAGACCATTTAAAAGCAGGGCTTTTTGCTTCCAAAGCATTTTTCCAAATTCATTGTATCCCACAGACTGTAAAGAGGGGCTGAAGTGAACCCTCAGAATGTGGTTTTTAACTTAGTCTAAAGAAAGCAGACTAGGTCATTGCAAAAAGGCAGAGCCTACGAGAACGGGCTGCCCACATAAAAACAGCAGCAATGTGCACTTACGAGTCAGAGCCCTCGGAGTCGGATTCATCATCACTGTGGCCTTCTGCCTTCCATCTCTTAAATCGATCGATCAGTTCAGTCAGATACGAAGTCTTCTTGGAATTTTTCACAATGAACTTGTGTTTTAAAAGCTCTTTAGCTGTAGGGCGCTAAGGAACAGAGACACACACACAAAGAAAGAAGGACTCATGACTATTTTGAGGATCTTTCGGAGAGCGGAAGGTGGTAAAACATCATTTGAATTATTAAACTGAAATCTGCAAAATAATATCTACAGACAAAAGGACAGTTAAAATGTAATAGGAAAGCTGGCGATTCGATTATTTGAAGTGGGTCAAGGTAAGCAAATTAAATTCGCTGCTTTAACAGCTTAATTTGCTAAAGAGCAGCCGTAAGCTGATACTGGGCTACCTCACCAGCATGTCAGATATCAAAGCTTCTCAGAAAGAGTGGGACTTAGGAAGCAAGCATCTAAAATGTCAAAACAACACTTTAAGACGCTTTATTACATTGACTGTAATTTCTAAAAAATCATCCAAATGAGCAAGATTGTTGTAGTTTTGCTATCTGCACATCTTATGAATCCCTGATTTTGTCATTATGTGCCCACATCTTAGCATATGCTTTTCTCTCAAACATTAATTTTTATTGTATATGAATGCAAACACCAAGTGCTCTGGGGAATGTGCATCTTTCATTATTTCATTACTATTGGAATGTTTGCTGTCGACATAAACATGTCGCTTAGAAAAGTGCTCATGGGTTTCTAATCACCAGGAGTGGAAGCAGGGCTATTTTAACAACTCTACAACGTATAATAAATTTAGTCAATTCTATCACTAGCAGGTATACATGTACTTTAAGAAATAAGTAATAGAAAATTAATTATTTCTCCAAACTTTGAAATAGGAAATGATAAGGTAGCTGGGGACTAAGAAGATGATGTCAGGGTGGAGAAAAAAGGACCAAAGATCTGGTTAAGAACAGAGTGGAATTAGCAGTACAAATGGATCACAGATGTTTTTTCACACACACTGTAGTCTCTGCCATAGGAAACACCGTCTTAGTTAGAAGTAGATGGAACAATAGGAAACCAACCGTGGTAATGACATATACTCACAAACGATGGATCCTTATTCAGGCAAGCATCAATAAATTCCTTGAAAGACTTAGTAAAGTCTCCAACAAGAGTTGGGGGGTTGTTTTTTGGAATAAGAAACAGAACTCTCATTGGATGCATGTCAGAATTTGGAGGCTCTCCCTTGGCAAGTTCAATAGCAGTAATTCCCAATGACCAAATGTCAGCCTAAAAAGGAAACAATAACAAAAACCGTTTATCACCTTGAAACTCCATTCTAGGATGCTGCCCAAAAATCCCTGCAATGACATATCAAGAAAACTGGTGAATTCTAATAATATAATAGTATTATATAATAATCATAACAATTTTAATTAATGGAACTCATGAAGTCAAAATTTAAATCTCATATGTTGTATGGGCACAATACTACTTGAATGCTAAATAAACCGGATGAAAGTCCTTACTTTGAAGAGGCTTACATTCTACTAAGAGGCAGGGACAGATAAAGGAGTGACATTATGTGAGGTGGGACTAAGTTCTGTGGGGAAGCAAAGAGCAGAAAAGGGAATGATGGCCGAAGTAGGGACAGGAGCTACATGTTTCTATGGGATGGTTGGGAGAGACATCTCTGTGCAGGGGGTGCTTAGAGATAGCGCATTGGGAGCAAGGCTATTCCAGACAAAAGGGAAAGCAAGGAAAAATCGTGAGGTCAAAATGTTCTTGTGTTTGAGGCACAACGAGGCCATAATGGCTGGAGCAAAGAGAGTACACATGACAATGGTAGAAGATAAGGGCGGACAGACAAAAAAATGGCCAGATCTTCAGTGGCCTTATGGGTGACTGTAGGACTCTAGATTTTATTCCAAATGGGATGAAAAGCCTTTGAACTAAATAGGGATCAAATATTTCCAACACTAATGAGACCTATGATTAAGGAACACAATAGGACATAATTTCTTTTAGAAGCACTTGCGAAGGAAGGAGAAATTAAAAAAGCTTATCGACAAGGCTATATACAATGAGTCCCATCTGGACAGAGAATACTTTACTTTAGAGTCATAAGCTGACTGTTGAATAACTTCAGGAGCCATCCAAAATGGAGTTCCCACAAAGGTGTTCCTTTTAATTTGTGTATCTGTCAGCTGGCCAGCAACTCCGAAGTCAGCAAGTTTAACATCGCCTTGTTCTGAAAGTAAGACATTGGCGGCTAGGGGGCAAAGAAAAACAAAATGAATATCTCTCAGCTTCTCCAGAACGAATCTGTTTTTCTTAGGTTTCTATTTGACTTTCGTATACCTTTAATGTCTCGGTGAATTTTCTTTTCAGAATGTAGATAGTCCAGACCTTTCAAAATCTCCTTGAGCATGGTGGCAATCTGGAATTCATCAAATGGACCAGCGCGCAGCTTAAGAAGAAAACACATGTACACTCACACACTTCAAAAGTTTGGGGAAAAATTCAAAATTGGTATTTTTGACATTTTTGGATCACTTAGTTATCTGAAATGGCTTATTAAACCAACATTTGAACAAATGAGGAAAAAAACTTTAAAGGGAGAAAAGGTAGTAAAAGTCATTTGAAACAGCTGTGCAGGGTTTTAGACAACTAGATTGCAGGATGCTGATATCGCTCAGCTGGTAGAGTATGTGCCTAACATGAGCACAAGCCTGAGTTAGATCCCCAGCACCCATAGACTGGGTGCGGAGGCACATGCCTGTAATTCTAGTACTTGGGAGATGGATGCAGGAAGGTCAAAAGTTTAACTTCATCTCTGGCTATCTATATACACAGCTTGAAGCTAGCCTGAGCTACAAGAGAGCCGGGGCTCTTTGAGATCCTGCCTAAAAACAAGCCACCCATATACACATAAACAAATGATTTATCTTGAAAGATCAGCTAGGCATTTTTACCTAGATACTAGCTCCAAATTCTGAGGGTTCTAAAATTTACATCCAAGATTTACCAAAACTATGCAAAGGGCAATGGACCTTTTGTCACATGGGCAAAGGGGGAAGGAATCTGCTACTTAGGGAGCAAACTCTCCAAGGGAACAACGGACTAGCAGGAAGACTAAGAAGCAGGGGTTTAAGGGCATGAAGGGAATACAGTTAGAGTATAATATATGTTTGTGTGCATGGCAGTGTCCTTAGGTCGCACTATACCATGTACAATGACTAGATAAAGAGAGAATGTACTTGCTTTTAAACAGTCACTACATATTGACACTGAACTGGTTTTTCAATCAGACACCCCTAATCTAAATTCAGCCAGAAATACAATAACTCAACCATTCAGACTCTCATTGTAAAAAATTCAGATCATGGAGGAATAATATTTCTCAAATAAATGTAACATGCTTCCCTTTCTTTCCCCACCCCTGTACCAAAGCCAGTCATTCCAACTGGAAGACAGGAAAGCAATCATTAGGTTTCAGGAGAACTTATAATGGAACACCCCAAAAAATCCCTTTAAAATAAATGGTCATTTTAAAATTCTGGTACCTCATAAAGCACAAACAGTGTTATTACAGGAAGGGTGGGAAGCTGGAGGCACAGGGAGGCCGAGCTCTGTTTGCTGGAAGGAGGGGGAGGTGCCTATTCTGCCTCACTGGGAGGGATTCACAGCTCTTTGGCACCTTGTGTATTTCATCTTTCCATGAATGCCATATTTATACCAAATAAAGGGCACTTTTATGTCAAAATTTAACAGCTTAAAATAGACCTTGTACTTTTGTTTCACCATCCGCTATTACGAGTGGTCTTACTGTATGCCCCAGGAATGCCTGTAATTCAATAGATCCTGTTCCTAGGTAACATTATCTATTAACTTTCAAATCTATCAACCTCCACCTCAATTTCTTTGAGTTAGTGATTAACGTGATACTAAAGGTGAAAAGGAGACATTATTTTATTGATGGCTGGCAAAGAAATTCCGTGGAACTACCAACTAACCAGAGGACATACATCATATAAGCAAAGACTGGAATTTAGTACATGATCATAAAGCATTGGTAGGGCCAGAGGCATACTCTTGGTTACTTAAGAAATTGGGCAAGGGCAATTTCAGGGCACCCACTATCATTTTGAAGGGTTTCTAACTGTAGGATAGATAGCTCAATCCACTTCCTAATACAGAACTTTTAAAACAGGTCAGTACGAACAACAAAAAGGGTCTTGAAGGTCCATTACCATATGATGCATTTTAGGATTAGTTGAAAATTCAAAGTAAAAATTCAACTGGAAGCTGAAAAGGGACGGGAGGGACTANGGATGGTGGGTGTGGGTGGATTTTTCTGGACCATTACCATACCAAAAATGGCCTCAAACCTTGTAGTACACATGTTTCCTGCGGTGTGCTGGCAGTCGTGAGAAAACGAGGACAAAGCATGCAGGAAAAGAAGGAATGTCACAAAGATGCAATATAAGAGGAAGTGTTTGTTTTGCTTTTTTAAAATTTCAACCTTGGGACATAAAATGCCAAGCAAGGTCTTGGAATGCTTAACTGAAACTTCTCTGCAAAGTTCTAAGCCTCTGCCCAGGGCAACATACCTGCCTTGTATAACCTGCCTGGGTTTTGAATGTAAGGATATGCAAAAGAGGGACAATTGCTCTTTTAAAGACCCTGCACTTGTGGGTTTATGGGTTTTCCCTACATTCCTTTCGCTTCCTGCCAGTCCAGAGGCCGCCTACCACAGTAGGCCTTCTTTTATACCTAGTACATGGCTCCAGGCTTCTTTCTATAGTGCTCATGCTTTATCCTATTTACCCATCAGATGTCTTGGTGCAAGACAATGTAACTGTTTCAGAAAGAAGCAGTAAACAACAAATTTCATAACATCGCATCTAAAATGGCCAAAGCCTGTTCAACTGCAACGAATGATTTTCTTGGAATAAGACTCTTGAGGAGCACAGTGTATAATCCTGACTATAAACCAGAATTCATAGTCTCGTGTTAGTCAGGTGGGTGCCAGTTTGAGTGGAGAAACACGTTGCTCAGAAGCCATCTTGCTTTCTCTTATCACTCTACGACAAATTCTTAATCAAAAACAATTGCACTCAACTGTTGATGACTATACATTGAAAAAGAGCAATATGTTTTCTCAGTATCTTCTGGGCTGCATAATTAAACCACAGCAGAGTCAATTTTATTTTTAGCTAGAAAAGCAGAACTAGACATTTCTAACCCATTTTCTTCATTTGATTTAACATGTGAGGAAATTAATTCACAGAGTGACTGGCATGCTCGGTATCCATGAGCCACTTAGTAGAATGGGATTAGGTGACTAGACTTTTATCCAATGGAGTGCTGACATTTTAACTTATTAAGTTTATATTAATTGCCATTTGTCTTATTATGATGAGGTGGGCAGCAAAAAGAGGTAAGGGGATTATGTTTGTTTGACTGAGACATTACATTAAACTAGACAAACTACTGGCTGCGAATACAGATTAGGGTTGCTAGCTAGGATTATGCCAGCAGCCAATGGGTACATTACTATTAGTAACTTAGTAAGTGGTGAATCTATAAAGGGCTATCAATGTTGAAGGAATGGAAGAGGTAGACCAGAGCAAAAATAAGCTCATTTCAGTTCGAGAAGAGAACAGAGCTTAAACTCACAGGCATGAAGATTCTAAAAGAAATTGCCTCACTGGAAAAGAAAGACAAATAAAGACTGAACTCGAGATAAAAGAGAAAATAAAGGAAGAATTAGCCATGAATTCCTAGGTGAGGCTCTCTGTTGAGATTAATTGCCATTTCTTTATTATTATTATTATTATTGATTTTTATTGAGCTCTACATTTTTCTCTGCTCC